>JAIPUU010001542.1:0-29645 GCA_020466095.1 Chlorops oryzae
ACTTTGTTGGAAGATTACTATTCAATCAGCTACGCAATCGAAGCAATTTTTGTTGCTTTGTGAAGTAAATATAAACGCTTTAGAATATGCCAAAAATATTTATCCTGGGAGTGCTAGAAATATGTTTCCTGAAATTTGGGCTTTATAAAGGCGTTGGCCTTATTTGGCTGAACCACCTTGCAATATCTCATACCACGTTTTTGTGGTACATGGAATAGATCAGTGCCCGTCTATGGCGAACCGTGATTAACAAGCCAAGTTAGAATTAAACAAAGGTAAAAACATCCTAAGTCAATCAACGGAAAATAAACGCAACAACAACAGCAACAACAGCAAAAACGCAAAAAGCCAACGATAGCAATGCAAATCAAAATACGAATCGAAAATCTTTGAAAGCAACGAAATTCAAAATCTCAACGCTTGGCCAGCCAAACAGCAAATAATTCAATCAACATACATATGCATGTATGTATGAAACGAGAGCGTAAAATAAGAGACCAAATTTAAAGAACAGAATTGAGAGAACATTTTTAGCTTTGCTCTCTCACGCTTCTCATGTCTGGCATTATGATAGTGCCATAGCAAAAATTTTCTATGGACATTCGTTTGTATGGGCGCGAGACTTCTTGTTAGTTTAATAGTCTTTGGTTGAGCCCTATAAGCGTGAGGAGTCCCCATTAGTTGATGGGAAATCTAGGGAATGTTTTCTTAGGGATAATATTCCGAATTATTTATTTTTATTTATTTATTAGTTAATAGGCACAATATAAAATATTATGGCTATTAAGGAGCACTGCACTAGCCAGCGGCCTTCGGCATATTCCGAATTTAAAATGTGTTTATCCTGTTAAGACTTTTCCTTCTAATCCTGGTCCTTTACAAGAAAACGCGTTGAATGCCTTTTAAACAGTCTTTATTGACTACTTATTTAATTATACATTATTTTAACTTAATTTAGTTTAACGATGACTGACTGAAGCGACGATTCCAGACTGTAGACTACCGTAGACTCCCAGAACATTGGTTGATCAACATCTTTTATAGTGAAAACGCTGCCTCTGCCCTCACTGATCACTGCTGCCATAACAGTGTCGTAGGTCACCAATTTTCTGCTGTGTTTCTGGTGACACATATCCAACTCAGCATATTTGGATAATTATTGGGTCACCTGTGCCGCCCTGTGACACATATCCAACTCAGCATATTTGGGTATTTGGTCACCTGTGCTGCGCTGTGGCCAGCGTGCCAATACAATATGTGCCAAAATGCCAGCTTGCGTTTTCGCTTCGATTACTTAAGCTCTGCTTTGCTTACTTCGATTAATTGATATTGCTCAATCGATGCGCGTGTGACATAAATTTGGTGTTTATGATCTGATTTCTTTCTTGTTCTTCTCATTGCTTGCAATCGCCTCACAACATCCCTCCCTTTTCCAAGAGAATGTCGCAGGAGAGACATGATGACCTTATAGAATTGGTGCTTACAAATTCGCTGTTTATTTTCCGTTGATCGTGAGTGCGGCAGGTCAGCTTCCTTCATGGTTATGTAGATGTCGTTGCAAGTTGATGTGACGTTCTAGGGTCGGTATTTCAAATTCGGGGTTACGTTCCCGTTGATGTCCATGTGACTTAGATATTACATTCTTATAGCTGACGTACAAATATTCTTAAATATTTTTTAAAGTTTAAACCGATTATTTCTTAATTACTTAACCAAATACAAGTTTTCATTAAATGTTTTCTTGAACATAATTTTACTTTGGTTTAAAGGCTATTAATTTAATTTCTGAAATTTTTTCTTTAAAATTTAAATTGAACGTTATTTCTTCTGTTTCTCTAATTTTATTTTTTTTGTTGTTTTCCTTTTTATTTACATTGACCAAGTTCTTTTAGTTTCATTTGTACTGGGTAGTAATTTTGTTAATATTGCCATAACCGAGCTATTGTACTTTCCAGAAGTGCTGAATTATTATTTTCAGTAGGTTTTTAATAGTTGGGTCGAAATGCTTGGGTTGCTGAAAATGCCGCCCTTTAAAATTTTCGTCATTCGTTCGGCAACTTCTGGAAAGAACATTCAACATTTAAGTTAGCTTTCCCCTTCCCCCTTTTAAAACATGGTGAGTGTTAGTATATGACAATTACATATAAAGGATTAAACTGTGGATATTTACAAATGAGAAACCTTAGTACCATTAAACGCATCAAACTAACCTGACTTTCCTTCAAGTAAAGCCGTGGAGGGGCTATTGATAAGTGCTGTAGAAAGACAAACCTAGAAATAAAACTTAGATTTGATTTTAGTAAGACCTGCGGTAAATTTAGAATTTTTATAAGATATGTTAAAACTACTAGTTTCTATTCTCGAAAACGTTTAATTAAATTTTTATGAAAAACTTTTTCTTTTTCTGCACTGATAAAGAGGGTTAAAACAAAATTTTAAAATATCTTTAAACCTTAATTAATTTATCCTATTTCTCAAAGGTTTTATCATTTATCTTTCTACCCAATGGCTTTCCTTGCTAAATTTAATGCCTGATCTGAAAAATCTGCAGTTGTTGAATACGACTTTCGGTATTCTGAAAATTTCTTTATTTGTTTTTTATTAAATCGACAAAAATAATCTAATTCTTTTTTAAAAGTTTCGGTTTTATTCAAAATATGTTTCGGGGGTTTAAGATTTGGCTTCTTCTTATTTCTTAGTGTTTGCAATACTTTCCTGTGTTGTGATACTTTTTTGTAGTTCACTTGCCTTATTTTCTTCGGTTTGTGCGTTATTATTTTGAGCTTCCATTGAAGCTGTCTTAACCAAACTGACTTCGCTATAGGATTCGTTATACCAAGGAATCTAGGTCTAGTTGAACAATTAGAAGATATTTTCTTCGATAGACTGTCTGCTGTTATTGGTAACACTTTGTACCTACGGACGCACACCTGCTTTCTTGATATTGGTACTTTATGACGGGTAGCTAAACTTTGTATAAGTCGACATTTTTTCTGCGAACACTTCTTTTGGCTGAAATGTGACTTCCCTTGGTTCACTAGTGATTTACTTCTTATCACTTCTTCACGGGTAATTTTATCATGAGTACATTCCTCGGAAGGTGTTTTAAAATTTCTTGATTATGAAGTACATTCAATACTTTCATCTACTTTGTCTTCTAACGCATTACCAAATCCACATTCCATATTTCCGTATTTTTCTATTATTAGATCACATAGATTTGAGAGGCTGAGATTGTCCATTGGTTCTAAGTTCTGAACTTCTATTGTTTTATCTGTTTCTGTTATAACATGCTCATTTATAGAATTATTGCTTATAATTTTCCCTTTGGGAGCGTAGGTTCGCATCCTACCGGCTGCGCCAATTGTTAAGACTTTTCCTTCTGATCCTGGTCCTTTCCAAGAAAACGCGTTGAATGCCTTTTAAACAGTCTTTATTGACTACTTATTTAATTATACATTATTTTAATTTAATTTAGTTTAACGATGACTGACTGAAGCGACGATTCCAGACTGTAAACTACCGTAGACTCCCAGAACATTGGTTGATCAAAATCTTTTATAGTGAAAACGCTGCATCTGCCCTCACTGATCACTGCTGCCATAACAGTGTCGTAGGTCACTAATTTTCTGCTGTGTTTCTGGTGAAACATATCCAACTCAGCATATTTGGTCACCTGTGCTGCTGTGGCCAGCGTGCCAATGCAATATGTGTCAAAACGCCAGCTTGCGTTTTCGCTTCGATTACTTAAGCTCTGCTTTGCTTACTTCGATTTATTGATATTGCTCAATCGATGCGCGTGTGACATAAATGTGGGTTCTTTCGGGTTTTTATTCGATAGCGCCGATTTAAAACAAACTTTACTTCTTTATTATTTTTATAGTTCTCGTTATAATGTATCGTTTCTTAGAATTAAGATTTTAATAAAGTTTTATACATATATGCGCTTATTAGCGACTTCACAACTTTTCTGTTTCGTTGCTCATTTACGACTGACTTCTAGCCTCTCTTTCCGTCTAAAAACTGTTCTGTCTCTGTCTTCATGTCAGTCCGTCAGAGTTGCCACCCTACATTCGGCCATCCTGTTATTCGTTCGTCCCGAACGAAGTTTGCCAGGGTTTCATAAACTCCGCCACGGAAGAGGTACGACAGGGTCCCTCCACCTCGCCAATTTTTTCCACTTCATATCTTCCATGCTTCCTTACGGCGGTTACTCGATATGGCCCCAAATATTTTGGCCGCAATTTCATTCCCACACCAAATTGTGTTCTTTTGATTGCCACCAAGTCATTTTCTTTGTAGCTAATTTCCACTTTACGCTTTGAATTAAAAGACCTCCGATTTTCTTGCTGTATTTCTCGAATATTACCCATGGCCAGTTCTCGCAGGGCGTCTCGACTTTCATTCAATTCTTCCAAGGTTGACTCCTCCATAAGTTCCTTCATCTCTCGGTCTTCGGGAATTCTCATCTCCAGTCCCGTCAATATGGCGAAAGGGGCAACCTTGGTAGATCTAGGCGGAGTGCGATTAAGGATTTGTTGCACCCTTTCAATGTGTTTGTACCATGACTTCGGGTTTTCTTGGCACATCTTTGCCAGCATGGAAACAACAGTCTTATGTGTTCGCTCTACTTGTCCATTACCACGCGGCACTCCAGTAGTGATGACTAAATGCTGGATGTGCTGGTCTTCACAGTATTGCTTAAAGGCGTTTCCGTTGAAGGCGGCTCCTCGATCGCTCACGATTCGTTTCGGGTTTCCAAATAGCACGGACTGCTTACTCAGCTTGTCGATAACAGCCTCGGCACCGGTGTTCTTGAATGGGTATAGCTACACGAATTTTGAAAACCCATCGATTACCACCAACAAATAGTTATACATCTTATTTGTTGCTTCCATTGGTCCAACGTGGTCGATGTAAAAGGTATCTAGTGGTCTGCTCCCCTTGTCAATTGGATTTAAAAACCCCTCCCTTTTGCCAGTTTTCGCCTCAGTGATGATGCACTCAATGCAATTCTTGACGGCTTTTACGACTTTTTGGGTCATGTTCGGAAGGAAGTACTCTTTGTCAAGCATCTCCACGGTCTTCTTCGCTCCAAAATGGCCCTGACGGTGAGCGATGCTAATGATTTCTTCTTCCATGGCAGATGGAATCACAACAAGTTCCTTAACGGGATCCTTGTGCAAAACGTCGCCTTTCATAAAAAAGTCTTCGTAATGGTCCTGCTTCGAAAGCACCTGTATTACAGCCCTTATCCACTCATCGGCCAGTTGCGCTTCCCGGAGCCGGTGAATCAACGAGCTTCCCAGCAACAAACACGATAATCGGCTTAGAGCGTCCACATGTCTCATTTTAGTGCCCGACCGATGAACAATTTCATAGTCATACTCCTGCAACGCCATGGCCCAACGATAAACTTTGGGAGGAACGTCCTTCTTTTGCATAGTCATCGCAAAGGCATTGCAGGCGGTGATAATTTTGAATCGGATACCCAACAGGTACACCCGCCATTTCTTCAGCGCCTCTATTACAGCCAAAATCTCCAATTCGTAGGAGTGATATTTCTCTTGTATCGGTGTTGTTTTCCTGCTCATGTACTGAATCGGGTGGAAATGCTGGTCGTCCGAGTCCTTTTGAAGCAACATCGCGCCAAATCCGAACATGCTGGCATCAGTATACACCTCGGTTTCAGCCGCAGGGTTAAACAGCTTCAGCACCGGAGCGGTTGTCAGTAAATTCTTCAGTAACTGGAACGCGCACAAGTGTTCCTCGCCAATCTTGAAACTCACATCCTTCCGCAATAAATCAGTCAATGGTTTAGCGACCATTGCATAATTAGGCACGAATCTGCGAAAATAAGACGTTAGTCCCAAAAAGCGCTGCAGCGTCTTCCTGTCCGTTGGAACAGTAAAATTCCGTACAGCGTTCGTCTTCTCATTTGACGGTTTGATCGTTCCACCCTCGATTATATACCCCAAGAAGTCCACTCTTCTCTTTAGGAATTGGCACTTTTTCCACTTAATACGGAGACCGTTTTCAGCAGCAACTTGCACCACTTGCTTCAACCGTTGCAGTCCTTCTTCTTCATCTTTAGCCGGTATAATGAGGTCATCCATATAAGTGATCAACACGCCTGCGTTTACCAGTTCTCTGAGCACAGTAGCTATGTACCTCGAGAAAACTGCCGGGAATTCGTAATACCAAAAGGCACAAATCGAAACTCATATTGCCCCTTGTGCGTGACGAACGAAGTATATTTTTGCGATTCCCTCGCAACCGGTACATGGAAAAATCCATTTGTTAAGTCCAGCGTGGAAAAAACCTTAGCACCTTGTAGTCTGTCGATCACGTCATCGATGTTGTTCATTGGAAAGTTATCCCGACATATCTTCTCGTTGAGCCTTCTATAATCACAACATAGACGTTTGGTGCCGTCCTTTTTCGACACCAATACAATTGGTGAGGCGTAGTCGGAATTGCTGGGTTTGATTATTCCTTCGCGCAGCCACTCCTCGATTTGATGTTCCACCGTAATGCGATCCGTCATTGGCAATCGTCTCGCGGGCTGCTGCACTGGAATGTCGTCTTTTACAATAATCTTCATTTCGATTTGTGAATTTGGATTTTTACTGGGCTTATAGTATCGAATCAAATCTCTTATGTCCTCCGCCAGGGACCCGTTCAGATGCTCCAATTCCACCGTATCGCATAACTCTGGTTTCACTGTCATGCAAATATCGCCGAATTCCGCATACACCTCGGATACGGGTTCCTTACTTTCACCGATCACTCCGATCCTATAATCCCTTGCGGGAACATAGTCCGGCAGTAGAGCCATACTGATGAATGTTGCTTGATCGTGATGAACCATGATACCCACTTGATGTAAAATACTAGCTCCCAAAATTGCGGCATAGGGAATGTCCCGCTTTCCGACGATGTGGAAAGTTGTCTCAATATCCAGACCGTCTGCCGTGATTATGGTGCTGAAACTTCCGAGCGTTTGCACACATGCTTCACCTATACCGTACAAGGTTTGCTTTTCTTCTTTCTTCTCGACTACACCGATGTTGAGCAAAGTGTCTTGGCGTATCAGGCATAAACTGCACCCAGTGTCGATCAGTGCGAGGATATTTCCTTCTTGGCATCGAAATTTTTTAAATATAAGCGCCGGATTATTCGACAACATGTTGGCTGTATGATTCTCGGAGTTTGATTGAGCTTTCCCTTGATGCGAGCAATCCCTAGCTACGTGACCACTTTTGTTACATTTGAAACATTTAAAAGCCGTTGCACTGCAATCTCTTGCAATATGGTCCACGTTACCGCATTTGTAGCAGCGTCGGATCTTCCTATTGACGTCCTCATCTTTCTTTCCTGCTGAAGAGTGTTCGCTGTTTCTTTGGCTTCGCGGTGGTAGCGGCCCTCGAACTCTTTCATATACCTTGAGTTGTTTTTTGAGCTCGCTGATACTCCGCGCCTGATACAGACACAGCTTGTTCGCTTTAGCATCAGGAATTCCTTCCACGAAATATTGCAGGATGCTTTTCTCGTCAATATTGATGGGTTTACCGATCTCTTGCAATACGTAGAGATACTCCAACAAGGTTTCATCGTTCCTTTTATGTTTTTGTTTTAATCTACGATGCACATCGGCTCACGCATAATGCGTGCCAAACTCCCTCTTTAACGCCTCCTTTAACGACGGCCAGCCATAAATTCTAGTTTGACTCTTAACGAACGACCTGGCTGCGCCCCGCAACAGCTGTTTTCCGTATATGAATTTTTGTAACGCCGACCATCCGACTATATCCGCACTATTTTCGAATTCAACAAGCCAACTCTCTATATCAACCGTCTCGGTTCCACTGAATGGTGATACAAGGTCTCCAACGTCTCTTAATAGGAATCGACTATGGAGCGCGTTATTCCCGGCTTGATCTGGTACATCGACGTAATTAGATGCAACTGAACTGGCATCATCTTTGGTCACCAGGCCATGGTGCTGCATCAGCCGTTGTTGCAGCTGAGCTTTACGTCCGTCCTGTTGTAAACCATTATCTTGCGCCGCAATTTTAAGTCCCTCCACGTCCAGTTCGAGAATAGTCTCAAGGTCCATTTCCTTCTTCAAATTTCCTACTGAGCAACTTGTATTAATACAAATATTTACAGTTACAGTATTATTATAACAAAATTTCAAAAAATCAGCTGTCCACTTATTGTACAGTTTGTTTTGCTTTTGTCCAATCTTACAAATTTAGCTTTTTATTTCCCTTCAATTTTAATTAAATATTTTTGTCAGCTTCGAATCGAAATATAAGAATTTTCAACATTTGACAACTTCAAGCTTAAAAATAGAAATTAAATTAATAGCCTTTAAACCAAAGTAAAATTATGTTCAAGAAAACATTTAATGAAAACTTGTATTTGGTTAAGTAATTAAGAAATAATCGGTTTAAACTTTAAAAAATATTTAAGAATATTTGTACGTCAGCTATAAGAATATAATATCTAAGTCACATGGACATCAACGGGAACGTAACCCCGAATTTGAAATACCGACCCTAGAACGTCACATCAACTTGCAACGACATCTACATAACCATGAAGGAAGCTGACCTGCCGCACTCACGATCAACGGAAAATAAACAGCGAATTTGTAAACACCAATTCTATAAGGTCATCATGTCTCTCCTGCGACATTCTCTTGGAAAAGGGAGGGATGTTGTGAGGCAATTGCAAGCAATGAGAAGAACAAGAAAGAAATCAGATCATAAACACCAAATTTATGTCACACGCGCATCGATTGAGCAATATCAATTAATCGAAGTAAGCAAAGCAGAGCTTAAGTAATCGAAGCGAAAACGCAAGCTGGCATTTTGGCACATATTGTATTGGCACGCTGGCCACAGCGCAGCACAGGTGACCAAATACCCAAATATGCTGAGTTGGATATGTGTCACAGGGCGGCACAGGTGACCCAATAATTATCCAAATATGCTGAGTTGGATATGTGTCACCAGAAACACAGCAGAAAATTGGTGACCTACGACACTGTTATGGCAGCAGTGATCAGTGAGGGCAGAGGCAGCGTTTTCACTATAAAAGATGTTGATCAACCAATGTTCTGGGAGTCTACGGTAGTCTACAGTCTGGAATCGTCGCTTCAGTCAGTCATCGTTAAACTAAATTAAGTTAAAATAATGTATAATTAAATAAGTAGTCAATAAAGACTGTTTAAAAGGCATTCAACGCGTTTTCTTGTAAAGGACCAGGATTAGAAGGAAAAGTCTTAACAGGATAAACACATTTTAAATTCGGAATATGCCGAAGGCCGCTGGCTAGTGCAGTGCTCCTTAATAGCCATAATATTTTATATTGTGCCTATTAACTAATAAATAAATAAAAATAAATAATTCGGAATATTATCCCTAGGAAAACATTCCCTAGATTTCCCATCAACTAATGGGGACTCCTCACGCTTATAGGGCTCAACCAAAGACTATTAAACTAACAAGATGTCTCACGCCCATACAAACGAATGTCCATAGAAAATTTTTGCTATGGCACTATCATAATGCCAGGCATGAGAAGCGTGAGAGAGCAAAGCTAAAAATGTTCTCTCAATTCTGTTCTTTAAATTTGGTCTCTTATTTTACGCTCTCGTTTCGTATGTATGTTGATTGACTCATTTGCTGTTTGGCTGGCCAAGCGTTGACATCGTACGCGAACTATTTAAGTTGTATGCAAAAAACCGTTCCGTTCTTTGCCATTTTCCGTTGAGATTTTGAATTTCGTTGCTTTCAAAGATTTTCGATTCGTATTTTGATTTGCATTGTTCTTCGTTGGCTTTTGCTGTTGTCGTTGCGTTTATTTTCCGTTGATTGACTTAGGGTGTTTTTTACCTTTGTTTAATTATAACTTGGCTTGATTGAAATCGTTCAGTTTTCGGTACTCACTTAATTAAAATAGTTATGAGTGACCCAAAGACAAAGCCGAAATCGAGGTGTCAGAAAAGCGGCAAGCGATGCATCCTTCCGCACTGTCAAAAGTCTATACGTGATTTTCCAAATTTAAGGGTTTTCAAGTTTCCATGCTTTGAGAGTCCCCTGTTTATGCAGTGGGTCCAAAAATGCAATCTTAGCGAGGACTTCATTGCTAACTGCTCCAGTCTTTTTCTCTGTGGAGACCATTTTTCTCAAGATGTAATAGGGAAAAAATTTTTAAAACGTGGTGCCGTTCCAGAGCTGTATTTAAAAGAAAGAAATGAAGCATCTGATAGAGAATGCGTTCTTGCCTGTGATGAGGTCGCAATCAAGCGAAGCCTTACTTACAATTCATCTGTTGATGTGATCGATGGATTAGCTGATGTAATTGAACGTTCAAACCATATGGGAAGTCATATTTGCATCTTCGTTTTGCGCGGCATTTTCCGAAATTGGAAATTTGTCCTTAACTATTTTGTGCCCGAAACAAACATCAAAGGAGAAGATTTAAAAAAACGTATTTTCAAAATCCTGGGAATATCAAAAAAAGTCGGCTTGAATATCAGGGCAGCGGTTTTCGACCAAGGAGGAAATAATCGAAAATGCGCAAAAGAGCAATGATTATGTTCTTCGTGCTTTGCTTTAAACAATAGTCGAACGATTGGGTTATTGTATGGGAGAACCATCGGATGCTTGGCATCATAGGCAATAGATGCTGCTTCAAGCCGTCCTCCTACTCTTAATACGCTGTGATCGTCCAAAAAGGGTGCTAGTCCGTTGAGTTGGCTTGATGCGTCGATAGTTTTGCATGCCTTCAGATTATTAATATCACTTAATAGCTCAGATTGTTGAATTGTCTTAACGATGAATTGCAAGGATGTATGTAAACGAGGTTACATAGCGGTCGGTTGTACAACTGGAGTGTAAACGAGGTGACATAGTAATCGGCCGTACAACTAAAGTGTGGGCAAGGACTTAAGGTAGTAAAAGAGAAAAGAAAGAACAGTCAGTTGGAGATCGGTAAGCTGTAAAGTCGCACTCGCGTAGTCCATAGTCGTAAACTTAAACTATAATACTTAAAGTGAAAACTACATATATTATATTGAACTTGAATTGAAATTAGCTTAATGAAAATAATACTTAAATGATATATCTTTGTTATTGCACTGAATAAATTCTTAAACTTAGCTGGCTCGAACTTTATTTCGCCGTACGTGAAGCCAGTTAACATTACATTTGGGGGCTCAACCGTCGTTTTTCATAAGTTAATGTGCAATTTGAAGAAGAAATAAATTATCCAATAGTAAAAGCATTTTGAACAGAAAAATTAACCAAAAAAAAAAAAAGCGCGAAGTACAGTCCGGTTAATATGAGTAGTGTTGTTGTTGTCGGAGCATGCAAAGTCAAAAAGAACTGTTAAGCGAAAGAGAAAAAAGGTACGAAAATTACATAAAGCGAAAACGTGTCAAGTCAACGTCGTCGGAAAGTTCGGTTGAAAACGTAGATTCTGAGCAAAGAACAGTTATAAAAAATTTGCGAACATCAAGAGAAAAAGGCGTAAGAAAAAGTGAAGTTGAAAGAAGATTCAGAAAAGGTGAAAGAAAAGTTGAAAAAAGCGTGGATCAGTCGGCCGAACAAAACGGTGAAAAAACAGTTGAAAAGCAATTAAAAGAAAAAGTACGAGAAGAAACAGTAGACAACTCGGCAAATATAGACAAATCAAGAGTAGAAATAGAAAGAAACATGGCCACAGAAAATAAAACAAACACACAAGCACTGAACTGCGACAATTTAACGGAAGTGCTGCGATTACTGGCGATTAAATTGGATCGACCGAACAGCTCTGTGTCGTTTGATTCGTTTAGTAAAGTGATTAATGACTTTGATGGTGAAACGACACCAGTAAAATTATGGTTTGACAACTTCGAAAAAAACGCCGAAGTGTATAATCTGAACAAGCAACAAATGTATGTGCATGCACGCAACAAAATGTCGAAAACGGCTAAATTGTTCTTGGAGTCAGTTTCGATAAACGATTACGATAACTTTAAAGCAGAACTAACAGCTGAGTTTCATAAGGAGTATAACAGTGCCGAATTGCATAAAAAACTGTGCGAAAGAAAGAAAAACGAACAGGAAACGTTTCACGAATACGTTTTGCAAATTAAAAAGTTGGCCGCGATCGGCAATATTGATGAAAAGTCGGTAATTCGTTATATCGTAGATGGACTAAAAGTACGAAATGAAATCAAATACTAGTTTTATGAATCAAAAACTATTAAGGAACTGAAAGAAAAATTTGACATATACGAAGCCCTAAAAAGTAACGAAAAAAATAATCAAAACAAAAACGCAGAAAATAAAAAAGACAGACCCAATTGGAACACCAATTCAAACTCGAATTCTGGTTCAAGTGAAACGAAAGTGAAAAAAGTTCATTGTTTCAATTGTGGTTCCAGTGATCATAAAAGAGCTCAGTGCACCCAAGACGTTAAGTGTTTTAAATGCAACTCCTTTGGTCATATAGCAACAGCATGTACAAAAAATAATCAACAAGTGAATTTAATAAAACAAGAAAAACGTTACAAAAAAATTTTGGTGAACGAACAAGAGTTGTTTGCTTTTATTGACACCGGGTCGGATGTGAGCATCGTGCAAGAAGGTTGTATGAAATCAAATTTCAAAAATGTAACAGTTGAAGGCGTTTCAACAATGTTATATGGACTAGGAAACAAACCGACAAAAACAAAAGGGTGCTTCAACGCAAGTGTAAAAGTGGACGATCTTGAAATAGAAATAAAGTTTCTTGTGGTGGCAAATGGTGTTTTAAAGCATTCCGTTTTGCTTGGAAATAACTTCATGGACAAATTTGAGTACATGTCGAACGAAAACGGTTATACTTTCTTGCGCATAATGAATGATGAACCATTTTTAAGTCTGTACCAAATAAAAGAAAACGAAATAGACTGTGGCGAAATTACAAATAAAGACAAAAGGTACATACAAGAAATGCTAGTAACGTATAAAGAAACGCGGAAACAATGTGACTGTCCGATTGAACTTAAAATAACACCAGACAATGCAGTCCCATTTCGACAGTCGCCTAGCAGATTACCACAACCTCACCAAGCTGTAGTGGAGAATCAGGTTCAAGAGTGGCTTAAAGAGGGCATCATAAGAAAGTCAACATCAGATTACGCAAGTCGGGTCGTAGTGGTTTCGAAAAAAGATGGTTCATATCGCATATGCATCGACTATCGCAAATTAAACTCGATGATGCTAAAAGACGCTTTTCCAGTACCATTGATAGACGAAGTGGTGGAGAAGCTGCAAGGAGGAAAATTTTACACGGTGCTAGATCTGGAGAACGGATTCTTCCACGTTCCTGTCGAAGAACACAGTAAAAAGTATACAGCATTCGTCGTAAAAAGCGGGATTTATGAATTTAATCGTGCCCCGTTTGGATTTTGCAACTCACCGGCAGCGTTCATCCGGTTTGTATCGTGTATATTTCAAGATCTAATTAACGAAAATATTATGGAATTATATGTAGACGACATAGTCATATTTAGCAGAACAATCGAAGAAGGGTTGAAGAAGCTGGAAATGGTTTTAAAAAAAGCGGCAAACTACGGATTAAAAATTAAGTTGAAGAAATGTTCTTTTTTGAAGCAGCAAATCGATTTTTTGGGATATACAGTGGAAAATGGTACCATCAGGCCTGACGGGAAAAAAGTTAAAGCCATCAGCAATGTACCAATACCCAAAAATCTGAGAGCACTACAATCTGTATTGGGAATGACAGGATACTTTAGAAAATTTATAAAGGGATATGCCCATATAGCACGTCCTTTGACGGATATGTTGAGGAAAAATGTTGAATTTTCAATGAAAGCTGAACAAGTTCAAGCGTTGGAACAGTTAAAGTCAATTCTAACACAATCACCAGTTTTACAGTTGTATAATCGGCATAGAGAAACTGAGCTGCATACGGATGCGTCGCAGTACGGTTTTGGCGCAGTACTCATGCAACAATGTAATAACAAACTACACCCGATCTACTATTGGAGCAAAAGCACGTCACCAGCTGAATCGAAAAAGCATAGTTACTACTTAGAAGTTAAAGCAGCGTACTTAGCAATGCAAAAATTTCGTCATTACCTGCTAGGTATTAAATTTACACTTGTAACTGATTGTGCTGCTTTCAAACAAACTACTACGAAAAAAGAGGTTCCACGAGAAGTTGCTCAGTGGATTTTTTCGATGCAGGATTATAATTTTGAAATCATGCACAGAAGTGGCGATTCCTTGAAGCACGCCGATTTTCTAAGCCGATACCCACAGGACGTTCTAGTCATAAGTACTGAGCTAACAGCGCGCATGAAAAGAGCACAAGAACAAGATGAACATGCAGCAGTAGTCTCTGATCTTTTGAAAACAACTGCGTACAAAGACTTCAAAATTAAGGGCGATCTGGTATACAAGCATGTGAACGGAAACGACTTATTATTAGTACCAAAATCTATGGAGTCAGAGATAATGCGAGAAGCACACAATGTAGGACATTTTTCGGTCCAAAAGACGTTACATACGATACAACAAAATTATTACATTCCACATGTAGAGCATAAAGTGCGAAGTTTTGTCAACAACTGTGTTACGTGTATTATCCATAACAAAAAGTTGGGAAAACTTGAGGGTGAACTACATTGTATCGGAAAAGGGGACCAACCATTACAAACACTGCATGTCGACCACATCGGGCCAATGGACATGACTACGAAAAAATATAAATACATTTTTTCAATGATTGACGGATTCACAAAGTTCGTTTGGCTATTTGCAACAAAAACCACAGCAGCAGAGGAAATAGTACAGAAATTAACGCTTTGGTCAGACATTTTCGGGTCTCCAAACCAAATCGTAAGCGACAGAGGCACTGCGTATACGTCGCAAGCTTTTAAAGATTTTTGTCAGCAAAACGACATAAACCACATTCTAGTTACAACAGGGGTTCCAAGAGGTAACGGCCAGATAGAAAGGGCGAATCGTGTAATTCTATCGGTTTTGTCGAAACTGTCAACAGAAGACTCGACGAAGTGGTACAAATTTGTTAGCCAAGTGCAAAAAGCCATCAACTCAAGCATTCATAGCTCAACAAAACGTACACCATTTGAGCTAATGTTTGGAGTCAAAATGAAGTTAAACGTGAACAACGACATACTGCAGAAGTTACAACAGGAATGGGTAGAATCCTTCGAAGCAGACCGTCAAGAAATTCGGGAACGAGCAAAACAACAAATACAACGGGCACAAGACATCTACAAAGCTAATTATGATAAATGTCGTAAGAAAGATTTCATTTATCAATTGAACGATCTAGTCGCTATAAAGCGCACACAATTTGTGGCTGGTAAGAAACTATCGAGCGAGTTTTTGGGACCGTATAAGGTGACCAAGGTAAAGAGGAACGGGCGTTACGACGTAGAAAAAGCAGCAGTATTCGACGGTCCAAACAAAACCATGTCTAGCAGCGATAATATGAAGCTTTGGAGGTACACGAGCAACAATGATGATTTATCATCGGGGACCGATGACGATGAGGATGGCCGAGTGTAAACGAGGTTACATAGCGGTCGGTTGTACAACTGGAGTGTAAACGAGGTGACATAGTAATCGGCCGTACAACTAAAGTGTGGGCAAGGACTTAAGGTAGTAAAAGAGAAAAGAAAGAACAGTCAGTTGGAGATCGGAAAGCTGTAAAGTCGCACTCGCGTAGTCCATAGTCGTAAACTTAAACTATAATACTTAAAGTGAAAACTACATATATTATATTGAACTTGAATTGAAATTAGCTTAATGAAAATAATACTTAAATGATATATCTTTGTTATTGCACTGAATAAATTCTTAAACTTAGCTGGCTCGAACTTTATTTCGCCGTACGTGAAGCCAGTTAACATTACATTTGGGGGCTCAACCGTCGTTTTTCATAAGTTAATGTGCAATTTGAAGAAGAAATAAATTATCCAATAGTAAAAGCATTTTGAACAGAAAAATTAACCAAAAAAAAAAAAAAAGCGCGAAGTACAGTCCGGTTAATATGAGTAGTGTTGTTGTTGTCGGAGCATGCAAAGTCAAAAAGAACTGTTAAGCGAAAGAGAAAAAAGGTACGAAAATTACATAAAGCGAAAACGTGTCAAGTCAACGTCGTCGGAAAGTTCGGTTGAAAACGTAGATTCTGAGCAAAGAACAGTTATAAAAAATTTGCGAACATCAAGAGAAAAAGGCGTAAGAAAAAGTGAAGTTGAAAGAAGATTCAGAAAAGGTGAAAGAAAAGTTGAAAAAAGCGTGGATCAGTCGGCCGAACAAAACGGTGAAAAAACAGTTGAAAAGCAATTAAAAGAAAAAGTACGAGAAGAAACAGTAGACAACTCGGCAAATATAGACAAATCAAGAGTAGAAATAGAAAGAAACATGGCCACAGAAAATAAAACAAACACACAAGCACTGAACTGCGACAATTTAACGGAAGTGCTGCGATTACTGGCGATTAAATTGGATCGACCGAACAGCTCTGTGTCGTTTGATTCGTTTAGTAAAGTGATTAATGACTTTGATGGTGAAACGACACCAGTAAAATTATGGTTTGACAACTTCGAAAAAAACGCCGAAGTGTATAATCTGAACAAGCAACAAATGTATGTGCATGCACGCAACAAAATGTCGAAAACGGCTAAATTGTTCTTGGAGTCAGTTTCGATAAACGATTACGATAACTTTAAAGCAGAACCAATAGCTGAGTTTCATAAGGAGTATAACAGTGCCGAATTGCATAAAAAACTGTGCGAAAGAAAGAAAAACGAACAGGAAACGTTTCACGAATACGTTTTGCAAATTAAAAAGTTGGCCGCGATCGGCAATATTGATGAAAAGTCGGTAATTCGTTATATCGTAGATGGACTAAAAGTACGAAATGAAATCAAATACTAGTTTTATGAATCAAAAACTATTAAGGAACTGAAAGAAAAATTTGACATATACGAAGCCCTAAAAAGTAACGAAAAAAATAATCAAAACAAAAACGCAGAAAATAAAAAAGACAGACCCAATTGGAACACCAATTCAAACTCGAATTCTGGTTCAAGTGAAACGAAAGTGAAAAAAGTTCATTGTTTCAATTGTGGTTCCAGTGATCATAAAAGAGCTCAGTGCACCCAAGACGTTAAGTGTTTTAAATGCAACTCCTTTGGTCATATAGCAACAGCATGTACAAAAAATAATCAACAAGTGAATTTAATAAAACAAGAAAAACGTTACAAAAAAATTTTGGTGAACGAACAAGAGTTGTTTGCTTTTATTGACACCGGGTCGGATGTGAGCATCGTGCAAGAAGGTTGTATGAAATCAAATTTCAAAAATGTAACAGTTGAAGGCGTTTCAACAATGTTATATGGACTAGGAAACAAACCGACAAAAACAAAAGGGTGCTTCAACGCAAGTGTAAAAGTGGACGATCTTGAAATAGAAATAAAGTTTCTTGTGGTGGCAAATGGTGTTTTAAAGCATTCCGTTTTGCTTGGAAATAACTTCATGGACAAATTTGAGTACATGTCGAACGAAAACGGTTATACTTTCTTGCGCATAATGAATGATGAACCATTTTTAAGTCTGTACCAAATAAAAGAAAACGAAATAGACTGTGGCGAAATTACAAATAAAGACAAAAGGTACATACAAGAAATGCTAGTAACGTATAAAGAAACGCGGAAACAATGTGACTGTCCGATTGAACTTAAAATAACACCAGACAATGCAGTCCCATTTCGACAGTCGCCTAGCAGATTACCACAACCTCACCAAGCTGTAGTGGAGAATCAGGTTCAAGAGTGGCTTAAAGAGGGCATCATAAGAAAGTCAACATCAGATTACGCAAGTCGGGTCGTAGTGGTTTCGAAAAAAGATGGTTCATATCGCATATGCATCGACTATCGCAAATTAAACTCGATGATGCTAAAAGACGCTTTTCCAGTACCATTGATAGACGAAGTGGTGGAGAAGCTGCAAGGAGGAAAATTTTACACGGTGCTAGATCTGGAGAACGGATTCTTCCACGTTCCTGTCGAAGAACACAGTAAAAAGTATACAGCATTCGTCGTAAAAAGCGGGATTTATGAATTTAATCGTGCCCCGTTTGGATTTTGCAACTCACCGGCAGCGTTCATCCGGTTTGTATCGTGTATATTTCAAGATCTAATTAACGAAAATATTATGGAATTATATGTAGACGACATAGTCATATTTAGCAGAACAATCGAAGAAGGGTTGAAGAAGCTGGAAATGGTTTTAAAAAAAGCGGCAAACTACGGATTAAAAATTAAGTTGAAGAAATGTTCTTTTTTGAAGCAGCAAATCGATTTTTTGGGATATACAGTGGAAAATGGTACCATCAGGCCTGACGGGAAAAAAGTTAAAGCCATCAGCAATGTACCAATACCCAAAAATCTGAGAGCACTACAATCTGTATTGGGAATGACAGGATACTTTAGAAAATTTATAAAGGGATATGCCCATATAGCACGTCCTTTGACGGATATGTTGAGGAAAAATGTTGAATTTTCAATGAAAGCTGAACAAGTTCAAGCGTTGGAACAGTTAAAGTCAATTCTAACACAATCACCAGTTTTACAGTTGTATAATCGGCATAGAGAAACTGAGCTGCATACGGATGCGTCGCAGTACGGTTTTGGCGCAGTACTCATGCAACAATGTAATAACAAACTACACCCGATCTACTATTGGAGCAAAAGCACGTCACCAGCTGAATCGAAAAAGCATAGTTACTACTTAGAAGTTAAAGCAGCGTACTTAGCAATGCAAAAATTTCGTCATTACCTGCTAGGTATTAAATTTACACTTGTAACTGATTGTGCTGCTTTCAAACAAACTACTACGAAAAAAGAGGTTCCACGAGAAGTTGCTCAGTGGATTTTTTCGATGCAGGATTATAATTTTGAAATCATGCACAGAAGTGGCGATTCCTTGAAGCACGCCGATTTTCTAAGCCGATACCCACAGGACGTTCTAGTCATAAGTACTGAGCTAACAGCGCGCATGAAAAGAGCACAAGAACAAGATGAACATGCAGCAGTAGTCTCTGATCTTTTGAAAACAACTGCGTACAAAGACTTCAAAATTAAGGGCGATCTGGTATACAAGCATGTGAACGGAAACGACTTATTATTAGTACCAAAATCTATGGAGTCAGAGATAATGCGAGAAGCACACAATGTAGGACATTTTTCGGTCCAAAAGACGTTACATACGATACAACAAAATTATTACATTCCACATGTAGAGCATAAAGTGCGAAGTTTTGTCAACAACTGTGTTACGTGTATTATCCATAACAAAAAGTTGGGAAAACTTGAGGGTGAACTACATTGTATCGGAAAAGGGGACCAACCATTACAAACACTGCATGTCGACCACATCGGGCCAATGGACATGACTACGAAAAAATATAAATACATTTTTTCAATGATTGACGGATTCACAAAGTTCGTTTGGCTATTTGCAACAAAAACCACAGCAGCAGAGGAAATAGTACAGAAATTAACGCTTTGGTCAGACATTTTCGGGTCTCCAAACCAAATCGTAAGCGACAGAGGCACTGCGTATACGTCGCAAGCTTTTAAAGATTTTTGTCAGCAAAACGACATAAACCACATTCTAGTTACAACAGGGGTTCCAAGAGGTAACGGCCAGATAGAAAGGGCGAATCGTGTAATTCTATCGGTTTTGTCGAAACTGTCAACAGAAGACTCGACGAAGTGGTACAAATTTGTTAGCCAAGTGCAAAAAGCCATCAACTCAAGCATTCATAGCTCAACAAAACGTACACCATTTGAGCTAATGTTTGGAGTCAAAATGAAGTTAAACGTGAACAACGACATACTGCAGAAGTTACAACAGGAATGGGTAGAATCCTTCGAAGCAGACCGTCAAGAAATTCGGGAACGAGCAAAACAACAAATACAACGGGCACAAGACATCTACAAAGCTAATTATGATAAATGTCGTAAGAAAGATTTCATTTATCAATTGAACGATCTAGTCGCTATAAAGCGCACACAATTTGTGGCTGGTAAGAAACTATCGAGCGAGTTTTTGGGACCGTATAAGGTGACCAAGGTAAAGAGGAACGGGCGTTACGACGTAGAAAAAGCAGCAGTATTCGACGGTCCAAACAAAACCATGTCTAGCAGCGATAATATGAAGCTTTGGAGGTACACGAGCAACAATGATGATTTATCATCGGGGACCGATGACGATGAGGATGGCCGAGTGTAAACGAGGTTACATAGCGGTCGGTTGTACAACTGGAGTGTAAACGAGGTGACATAGTAATCGGCCGTACAACTAAAGTGTGGGCAAGGACTTAAGGTAGTAAAAGAGAAAAGAAAGAACAGTCAGTTGGAGATCGGTAAGCTGTAAAGTCGCACTCGCGTAGTCCATAGTCGTAAACTTAAACTATAATACTTAAAGTGAAAACTACATATATTATATTGAACTTGAATTGAAATTAGCTTAATGAAAATAATACTTAAATGATATATCTTTGTTATTGCACTGAATAAATTCTTAAACTTAGCTGGCTCGAACTTTATTTCGCCGTACGTGAAGCCAGTTAACATTACATGTATATAATTCAAAAGGACTTAATTCTGGTTGCAGCAGGATTGAATGTATTTTCTTGCGTTGAGGACCTTTCTGATGTGGAGGATTTACTCTTTGATGATTGGTCTTCATAAGTTGAACAAATTTGATCACATAAGCTATTGTACGTAGCAAAAAACTTAAACGAATTCCGATGATTTATTGAGTATAGTAGTTCACTTGAACTATTCTGAGCCTTGATGATTGCTACGATTGGTTTCTGTTTTAATTCCAATTCAACTGACGATTGAAGAGAACTTGACGATTGTTGAGGCCATTGCGTTTGGCTTCCGTGGAGAAATAATAGCCCATAAAACCATATGGTATATGTTCTAAATTTTTCAGTTGAAATTCCCCGTGAAAGAACATCAGCTGGATTATTCTTTGATGGAACGTGATGCCATTGAGTTGGCAAGGAAAGCTGTTGAATTTTGCTGACACGATTAGCTACGAATGTATAATATGAGGATGCCGATGATTTAATCCAATTTAAAACAATTTCGGAGTCAGTCCAAAAGATTGTTGTAACATCCAAATTTTTAAGATCACCCTTTACTCTTTTAGTTAATTCAGCTCCTAATAAAGCCGCACATAGTTCCAAACGAGGCAATGTTTGTTTCTTGATCGGCGCTACTCTTGATTTTGCACACAGTAAATTGACTGTTATAGTTCCATCTGTGGCAACTGATCGAACATAAATTGCTGCCCCATACGCCTTTTCTGATGCGTCAACAAACGTATGAATTTGCGTTTTATTTGGTTGTATCGTCTTATGGTTAAAGATGTGCCTGGGCGCTCTTATGCTGTTCAAACCTGTGAATCCTTTTAGAAATTGGTTCCATTCAAGTTGTAAGTCTTTTGGTAGCTCTTCATCCCACGATATTTTGAGTTGCCATAACTGTTGAGTGAATATTTTGGCCTTTACAATAACTGGACCAAATATTCCCAAGGGGTCAAATATTTTGCCGAGGTGAGAACAAACTGACCTTTTTGTTGGTGTCTTGTTGGATATTGTTGTGGATGCTCTCCCGCAAAGCTGATCAGTTTTAGGCAACCATATCACGCCCAAGGCCTTTTGTGCTTTATCAATATCTGAGTCGAAATCGAGGCTTATTTCCCCTTCGTCTAAGGCTTCGCCCGCCAAGAGCTGCGGATGGTTTGAACACCACTTCCTTAGATTGAACCCGGCTTCTCTAAGCATTGTCGTAAGTTGCGTCTTTGCTTCCAGTGCTGTGCTCAAAAGATCGGCTCCACTAAGGCAATCATCAACGTAGAAATCGTCATGCAGAATGGGAGCTCCAATTGGATATTTACTCATGCTTGATTGTGCTAAGTGTTTTAAACACCTTGTTGCTAGATATGGTGCTGAAGTAGTCCCATACGTTACAGTAGGTAGGTGATAGTATTTGATTGATTCAGTTGGATTTTTTCGCCAGATAATTGTTTGAAGATTCTGATCAGCTTCATGAACCAGAATCTGCCGGTACATCTTTTCAATGTCTGCTGTAAATGCAATACGGTGCATCCGGAATCTGAGCAGAATTGCGAATCTGTCACTCTGAACGGTAGGTCCAGCATGCAGAACATCATTGAGTGAGAGCCCCGTCGAAGTTTTTGCTGAACCATCAAAAACAACGCGCAGTTTTGTTGTTGTACTGTCTGGCTTCAACACACAATGATGGGGTATGAAGAAACTTGGCGTCAATAGTTCATCTTTTGGAATTTCCTTCATGTGCCCTAGTGCCTCATACTCATTCATAAAGTTCACATACTGCATTTTTAGGTTCTCGTCCTTACTGAGACGTCTTTCCAATGAAAAAAAACGTTGAAGGGCTAGCTGACATGAATTTCCAAGCGCAGATACATTTCCCAATCGAGGTAGGTGAACCATGTATCTGCCTTCGTGTGTCCTTGCCACAGTTTGAACAAAGTGAATTTCGCATAATCTTTCCGATTCTGTCATTTGTCGTTGTACCTCGTCTGCATCATCCATTTTCCAGAATTTTTCCACCATTGTTGAAGTTGCAATTTCGTCTTCACTGAAAACTGCGCATGTTGTTGAACTTCCTTGCTCTCCAGCTACCTTTCCAGTAACTATCCATCCTAATACTGAATTTTGTAGGTTAGGACATCCAGATTTTAATTTTATTTGTTGCGGCCGAAGTAAATCAGTGTAAAATTCTGCTCCTAGAAGGACATCGACTCTTTCTGGTGTGAAGAATTCAGGGTCTGCGAGTTTAATGTTTTGTGGTAGATTCCATTCTGATGTGTCAATATGGCATGATGGCTGTGCAGATACTATGTAAGGTAGAATGAACGCTTCTAGCTGTGCTGAATACTTTCCATTTAGTGAATTCAATGCAACATTCACTCGTTGTGTTGACTGTCGGGTGTTTCGCCCGATTCCTTCAATACACAGAGATGATTTTGATGGAGACAGTGCTAGTCTTTTTACAGTCCTCTCGGATATTATGTTGATTTGAGATCCAGAGTCTAAAAGTGCACGGACTTCGCAACTGCGACCGTTATTCGCAGTTAATCTTATTTTTGCTGTTGCAAGGAGAACGAACTTGTACCCAGCTGATGGTTGATTGGATAAAGCTACCGTAGCCTGTGTGTCTGTTGCTTTTTCTACCGTTGATTCTTTTTGCTCTGTAGCCACTGTTGACGTGACATTACCTTTGTCATTGGAAGACTTAGATTGTTCTAAATGTAATAAAGTATTATGTTTTTTTGGGCACTTAGAACAAGATCTAGCTGAGCAGCCTTTGGATTGATGGTCGTCTTTAAAGCAGTTGACACACAACTTGTGGTTTTGTGTCCATTTAAGTCGTTCTACTGGAGACATCTTTAAGAATTTTCCGCAATAGTAGATCGGGTGACCTTCTTTGCTGCATACCTTGCATGCCTTAGAGTTGGTTGCTGTGGCCGACGTTGCTGAATCCGCCTTTTCCTTACCCCCAACGGCTTCCAGAGCTTGAAATCGAAGTTCTAAAAATTTTAGGAAATGTTGTATGCTCTGAAGTTCTCTAGGAGACTGTAATGAAGATTCATATAGAATATGGCTTTGTCGATCCAATTTTTTAACCAGAATATGCAGCAGAAGAGGACTCCATTGATCGGTGTCGACACCTATGTTTTGTAATGCGAGCAAACTTTCATGTATGGTGTCATGAAAATTGCGAACGGTGTTTTTCTCAGGTGTTAAATTTTTAAGCGCCAAAATCTTTTCAATGATGAATCCAGTAAGTACTCGTTTATTGTTGAAACGTTCTTCTAGAATTGTCCATGCTGATGTATAGTTTTCTTCTGTTAGGTTGAGATGTCGTATCAACCTCTCTGCTTCTCCAGTGAGGTTGGTTTTTAAATACCACATTTTCTCTATGTTCTGCAGTGGTTGTTCATGAATAGTACGCTTGAAAATATCAGAAAAAGTCTGCCATTTCAAGAGATTGCCATCAAACTTCGGTATTGATATTTTTGGTAATTTTATCTCAGGTCGGCCTCGTGAAGGTGTCTTGGATTCCTTCATCAAGTTGGTGAGAGATGCCAGTTTTTTATGAACTTCACTCTCAATATTTATAAACTCATGCATGTCGTATCCTTGTTGTGTTGGATCACTGACATGTTCATGAATTTCAAAGTTTGCTTGTTGAATGTGGTCATAGAGTTTGCTTATTGCATTAATTCCATGTTCTGGAGATTCGTTTACTGCTGTGCCTTGAAGCAGTCTTGAAAGGGAAGACATCATTGCCTGTTGTCTCCGTATCAAGGGTCCGATTTCAATTGTAGAATGCCGGTTGTCCCTTTCAGTAATTGTCCCATTTGACGTAGGGACAGTTTTTGGGATTGCTCCTGACCGCTCATGTGGAGCTGAAGACTTGAAGTCCAATAACGCCTTTTCTAATTGATCTTTAAATTTCTCCACCAGCTCCAGTGTTTGAGTATATTTGTCTTTTGTGAAGTAATCATCGTCGAGTGGAACTTGCTCCATCAAGCGAATGTCGTTGTCCACACGCTCAAAGTGCTGCCATGCCCTGTTTATTCGGTTGAGACGTTCTTGGAAATAATCTGCATTGTTCTTTCGCGATGGTGAATCTTTTTGGTAATTACGGATGATCGTTTTAATGTTTTCCGTAGTAGTTTCTTGTTCCGCCTTTAGCTGCTTAAACTCCTCCATTATGCGTTGTATTATGAAATAAGTTTGTTTGTTGAACTGTTGATCACTTGTAGTAGTCCTTCTTTATATGTAAAAAAGATCTGCTATATATTCAACTGTCCAGCCTTTGATAATCCTTCAGGATATAACTACTGCTGACAGTGAGACCGCTCGAGTTGCGCGAACTTTGACTTCGGTATAATAAACGATTTTATTCGCGACGAACTACTCGAATGTATTAAAATTTTGTTGTTTATTGACGACAGAACTCAGAACAAGTTCTTTGTCGGGGTCACCAATGTTTTTACTTCAAATTTTCGGCTTGAATTCAAAAACCGTACAGCACATGAACTGCAGATATCAGAATTCAAGTTGTACCAAGCAGCACATAAACTGTTGATACACGAAGACAAGTCCCTAAGTTGATCACACAATGGTTTCAATTGGACTCATGTTTATTAATAAATTTCATTTCTTTTATACATTATTATTGCTAGATAATCAATATTTAAATCAATGAAGCTCAATATTAATTCATTATTGCTTAAGCAGTAATTTTTCTTTTTCTTGTTCTTTTCTTTTGCTTTGTTTTTTATATACAAACATATTCTCGCTTACATGCAAAGTTTTCTTGCGACATAAATTTTTGCTGATCGCATAAAATAAACAATTGTGGATTGAATTCTAAACATTCTGGCCCTCCGTTGAGTAATTTTGTTTACTCAACTCTTTATACAATTTCGAGAGCTGTTGTGTTTTGCTGGCGTGGAGTAGGTTTTGGTGGTGTCCCAAGTCGAATAGCTCTTTGCTGACATTTAGTTTTTATTTTCCAAATACTCAAGCAGAGAATTATCAATATAATGAGCACGATCACAGTATAGCTTGTTACATCATGCAGTGTGGATGGCTGGATTTCTTCAGGAAACTGGAAGTCGGCATGTAACTGTTGCTGGACCTTGGTGAGCTGTTCCAATTTATTATTTACTTGATGAATGTCAAAATTTAGTACTCTTTTTAATTCCATAGGTTCTGCAACTGAGGTTATATTTCCAAATGCGGGAAATGATAAATGCATTATGGTTGAAGTAATTCCCTGGCCTTGGATTGTTAAAAAAGCACCTTTTATGACGCAATCAGGTTGGATGGACAGTGTGCCGGAACCATTTATGTTGACTTCTTGGACATTGTCTCCACACACAGCTGTAAGCTCAGTTGCAGTTCTAGCTGCAAAAATCCAAGTTGTACCAAGCAGCACATAAACTGTTGATACACGAAGACAAGTCCCTAAGTTGATCACACAATGGTTTCAATTGGACTCATTTCATTTCTTTTATACATTATTATTGCTAGATAATCAATATTTAAATCAATGAAGCTCAATATTAATTCATTATTGCTTAAGCAGTAATTTTTCTTTTTCTTGTTCTTTTCTTTTGCTTTGTTTTTTATATACAAACATATTCTCGCTTACATGCAAAGTTTTCTTGCGACATAAATTTTTGCTGATCGCATAAAATAAACAATTGTGGATTGAATTCTAAACAATGGGTTTACCGATCTCTTGCAATACGTAGAGATACTCCAACAAGGTTTTATCGTTCCTTTTATGTTTTTGTTTTAATCTACGATGCACATCGGCTGACGCATAATGCGTGCCAAACTCCCTCCTTAACGCCTCCTTTAACGACGGCCAGCCAAAAATTCTAGTTTGACTCTTAACGAACGACCTGGCTGCGCCCCGCAACAGCTGTTTTCCGTATATGAATTTTTGTAACGCCGACCATCCGACTATATCCGCACTATTTTCGAATTCAAAAAGCCAACTCTCTATATCAACCGTCTCGGTTCCACTGAATGGTGATACAAGGTCTCCAACGTCACTTAATAGGAATCGACTATGGAGCGCGTTATTCCCGGCTTGATCTGGTACATCGACGTAATTAGATGCAACTGAACTGGCATCATCTTTGGTCACCAGGCCATGGTGCTGCATCAGCCGTTGTTGCAGCTGAGCTTTACGTCCGTCCTGTTGTAAACCATTATCTTGCGCCGCAATTTTAAGTCCCTCCACGTCCAGTTCGAGAATAGTCTCAAGGTCCATTTTCTTCTTCAAATTTCCTACTGAGCAACTTGTATTAATACAAATATTTACAGTTACAGTATTATTATAACAAAATTTCAAAAAATCAGCTGTCCACTTATTGTACAGTTTGTTTTGCTTTTGTCCAATCTTACAAATTTAGCTTTTTATTTCCCTTCAATTTTAATTAAATATTTTTGTCAGCTTCGAATCGAAATATAAGAATTTTCAACATTTGACAACTTCAAGCTTAAAAATAGCTTTTTCAACTTATTCTCGAATTTTACCAACTTTCAGTTAAAACTTCAAATTTTCCACCTTACTTTTAACTTATCGACTTAGAAATTCAACTTCCAATAAAATTTTTCAACTTAAAATCAACTTCTCGTTAATATTCAACTTTAATTCAACTTCCAATTAAATTTTTCAACTTAGAATCAACTTCTCGTTAATATTCAACTTTAATTCAACTTCCAATTAAATTTTTCAACTTAGAATCAACTTCTCGTTAATATTCAACTTTAATTCAACTTCAAATCAACTTTAACATTACTTCAGCCTAAAATTCTACTACAAATTTCGGCTTTTGGGCAACTTTTAGTTATAACATAGCCCTTTCAGCTTGTTTATTTTCGACAACTTTTGGCTAAAATTAGCTTTTACAACTTATTTTCAAATTCGCGTTAAAGAATATAATTAGGATTTGCAGCTTTCTACTCAATTTCAACAGATGTCGTCGCTACTTGCATTTCACCATACTCACGTCGTATCAACTGAACCATTCTCACCACAGTTGTGTTGAAATTGCCTTTTGTTTTTCCTGCTTTCACGATAACTCTGCTGGCTTCGCTGCCTTTGCCTTTACGTGAAACGACTTCAGCTTTTTTCTCGATCTGGCTGCTTCCACAAGAAAATTGTGCCGGCTTCGCTGCCTTTGCCTTTACGTGAAACGACTTCAGCTTTTTTCTCGATCTGGCTGCTTCCACAAGAAAATTCTGCCGGCTTCGCTGCCGATGACTTCCTATGAAATGACTTCAGTTAACGGAAACTTGCCTTTCCAATTCCGCCAGCCTTGTTGCGCTCAAATAAGGGGCTGAATTTTTGGACTGTACGGACGATACTCTTTATTCCGCGACGTCACGTTTCGTCTAGGGCTTCTTTTTATTTCCAACAACCCATTCGCTAACCGAATGACGCCAATCCCGGACGAGCCCCCAATTTGTGGGTTCTTTCGGGTTTTTATTCGATAGCGCCGATTTAAAACAAACTTTACTTCTTTATTATTTTTATAGTTCTCGTTATAATGTATCGTTTCTTAGAATTAAGATTTTAATAAAGTTTTATACATATATGCGCTTAGTAGCGACTTCACAACTTTTCTGTTTCGTTGCTCATTTACGACTGACTTCTAGCCTCTCTTTACGTCTAAAAACTGTTCTGTCTCTGTCTTCATGTCAGTCCGTCAGAGTTGCCACCCTACATAAATTTGGTGTTTATGATCTGATTTCTTTCTTGTTCTTCTGTTTGCTTGCAATTGCCTCACAACATCCCCTAAAATGCCAACAGTGAAAACTTAGAAAAACTATACGCTATTTACATATTAAGATATTTCGATAATGAAACAAATTTTAAATGCCAAGGGAGGCAGGGGAAAGAGAGAAAAACGCTACCATAACACATCCCCGCGCGTCCCTAGTCCACAAAAAGTGTGTTTCATTATCGAAATGTCTTAACCATATAGTCCTCTAGATGGCACTTGGCAAAAAACGTGTGTGTGCATGCATTCCTATGGAAAAATCAAAAACGTAGCACGCCCCCTGAAAATTCCGGTGCCGGTCTAACAAATATTTTATAATCTTGTAAAATGAACTTAACCCGGCCCGGTAGGTACTTGGGTATCTAGCGCGACTGTCACAAGCCAGCTTAAACGGGGAGTGATGGAGGAGTAAAACCTCCTCAAAAACCAGCCCTATCTGGCCTCCGGATAGGATTTAGCTGTAAGGGCCCCACCCTGGGATACGGGTTTTTCATGTGAAATGGAGGAAAATGGAAAGGAGCGGGTAGGGATATCTACCCAAACGTCGGTAGGAGTTGTGACTGCGACTACCGGCGGGCGCGGCGAAGCTATAAGCCGCGTCGCCAGCGGTCAAACCACGCTTGCAATGGCAGCAGGTTGCAGCGGAGGAGATGTTACTGCGAAAAACCCTAAAAGGATGCAAAGGAGTGCCGGTGTCGACGGAGACACGGACTCCGAAAGCATCAAATCGGTCAATACCGCTGAAGAGGATGCGCTTTTGGGCTCCCCCCGGTCGTGTACGGGTGCCAGTTTCCCTAGTAGGAACGGGCCCAAACACAAGCCAACTAAGGAGGGACGAAAAGCGCTTGCCGAATATAAAGCCGCCCTCAAGGTCGTTGCTAGGCTAGAGGGATCGGCGAGCCAATCAAAAGAGGAGACCGAGAGGTTGAAGTGGGCGCGGGAGACCGTCGAAAAGGGCCGTCTGCATTTTGACAGCAAGTCTAAGTTCGCTGCTACCAATCCTGCCTTTGCAAACAAAGTAGAGGAGGGGGTAGCAAGGAAAATTGCTGACAAAAGGCAGCGGTCCTCGGAAGCGGATCCACCGGCCTCGAAAAGACCTAGGTCCAAAGGCGAAGTACCTCCCAAGAAGGATGGTGCACCTTCGACTTCGAAGGTGGCTGCAAG
>JAIPUU010000817.1:0-20000 GCA_020466095.1 Chlorops oryzae
GTCGCTTGGCTGTCGCTTGGCTGTCGCTTGGCTGTCGCTTGACTGTCGCTTGGCTGTCGCTTGGCTGTCGCTTGGCTGTCGCTTGGCTGTCGCTTGGCTGTCGCTTGGCTGTTGCTTGGCTGTCGCTTGGCTGTCGCTTGGCTGTCGCTTGGCTGTCGCTTGGCTGTCGCTTGGCTGTCGCTTGACTGTCGCTTGGCTGTCGCTCGGATGTCCCTGGCCTACCGCTGGGCTGTCGCTTGGCTGTCGCCTGGTTGTCAATTTGCTGTCGCTTTGACGTCGCTGGGCAGTCACTTGGCTGTCGCTTGGCTGTCGCTCGGCTGTCGCTAGGCTGTCGCTTGACTGTCGCTTGACTGTCGCTTGGCTGTCGCTTGGCTGTCGCTTGGCTGTCGCTTGCCTGTCGCTTGGCTGTCGGTTGGCTGTCGCCTGGCTGTCGCTTGGCTGTCGCTTGGCTGTCGCTTGGCTGTCGCTTGGCTGTCGCTTGGCTGTCGCTTAGCTGTCGCTTGGCTGTCGCCTGGCTGTCGCTTGGCTGTCGCTTGGCTGTCGCTTGGTTGTCGCTTGGCTGTTGCTTGGCTGTCGCTTGGCTGTCGCTTGGCTGTCGCTTGACTGTCGCTTGACTGTCGCTTGGCTGTCGCTTGGCTGTCGCTTGGCTGTCGCTTGGCTGTCGCTTAGCTGTCACTTGGCTGTCGCTAGGCTGTCGCTTGACTGTCGCTTGACTGTCGCTTGGCTGTCGCTTGCCTGTCGCTTGGCTGTCGCTTGGCTGTCGCATGGCTGTCGCTTGGCTGTCGCTTGGCTGTCGCTTGGCTGTCGCTTGGCTGTCGCTTGGCTGTCGCGTGGCTGTCGCGTGGCTGTCGCTTGGCTGTCGCTTGGCTGTCGCTTGGCTGTCGCTTGGCTGTCGCTTGGCTGTCGCTTGGCTGTCGCTCGGATGTCCCTGGCGTACCGCTGGGCTGTCGCTTGGCTGTCGCCTGGTTGTCAATTTGCTGTCGCTTTGACGTCGCTGGGCAGTCACTTGGCTGTCGCTTGGCTGTCGCTTGGCTGTCGCTTGGCTGTCGCTTGGCTGTCGCTAGGCTGTCGCTTGGCTGTCGCTTGGCTGTCGCTTGGCTGTCGCTTGGCTGTCGCTTGGCTGTCGCTTGGCTGTCGCTTGGATGTCGCTTGGCTGTCGCTTGGCTGTCGCTTGGCTGTCGCTTGGCTGTCGCTTGGCTGTCGCTTGGCTCTCGCTTGGCATACCAGAAATAGTTCATTTGCAATTAAACTATTAGAAAATAAGAAATAATTTTAAATGTGTACCTTAACCTTAAGTTATGCGAGGAAGAATGTACAAAATTGAAGTTTTTCATAAAAATATAAAAATAAATATTGAAATGACATGTACTTAGATAAAAGAATTATTGAAATAAGAATATATAAGAGGAAGAAAATGTGTATAAATACAATAGATATAATTCAACGGGCTCGAGTACGTCACCAGCATCTTTGATACCAGCTTTTTCTCAACAAAAAAAAAAGGGGAGGGGCTGCAATATAACAGCCTGCGCAGTGCACCAGCCGCAACAGCAGCCGTCGCATCATTCAACGAGCAGCTTACCAGCAGTAGCAGACATTAAAACAACAGCCGTTTATATTGGTAATATAGCAGCCTTAACGTACATGCACCGACAATATAACGGCATTGAAGTCAGTCGACACATAATACAGCAATAATAGCCAGCAGCCGACAATACAACAACTCGGGCAAACGGTCCTGAAAATTAACACTATAAAGGCCTTACATCAATTAACGTGTAGCGTACTAGCCGCAGCAGCAGCCGTTAAATTAAACAACTACAGCAGCCGTCTTACTAACAAAATTTTGCAACATAAAAATTCACATGATGGCTATCCGTACATCAACAGATCTCCACTTTTCAAAGGGGGGAGGGATGTTGTGAGTCGCGAACTCTCTCAGACTCACAAACATATTTTTCCTCCTCTTTCTACACGCTCGCAAACTAACTCAAAACAACAAAGTGCGAATGAAGCATAAGGAAAGAAAGCTAAAAGCAAAAGGCAGTGACCTACATTTAGGAATTTCTACTTCAAGGTGATTCCATGATACTCAAAAGCACTGTCCAGCGTAAATTGCTGACAAATGCAAACATGCAGTTCGGCCGCTTGCAACAACAACAACACCGGCACGTATATGCCCAAATAACAAACATCAGCGCTGGCGCAGCGAATGCACAATTGCAATCCGATCGCTGGCAATACCAACAACAACACACGTCACGAGCTTTTATGTAAAAGCAACAACAACTACAAAAGAAGAACTAAGAACATCGGAATAGCTGGTGCAATTGCGGGGGAAGGTCGCGGTTAAGCTTATGCAAGATGTTCAGGAAGAATCGACGACGATCGCGGATATTGGGAATATTCGATATTGCAAGATCAGCAATATTGATCTATATAAACGGAGCTTCGATGACTGGAACGGGACTTCTGCGAGCGTACTCACCAAAGGGCCACGACGGAGAAGTTAATAGTCAAGCAATAGGGATATTTGTATTTGAAAGTATAGGATTCATTTTATTAAATAAAGGATTAAAACCTATTTGTTGGTGTCTTTTATTTGATAAAGGAAATACGGGGACTATTATACGCTCGACTTTGTCTGAGCGCTTGGTACCCTACGTTGTAACTTAGTGACATTTGTGCGCTCGACACAGTTTGAGCGCTGTGCACACTATACTACAACATTTATGGCGCAGCCGGTATTCGACTGACTTTCAGTTGGATCGAAATCAGTTCTCTAAAAGTTTTTTTTTAAATTATTGATCGTTGTGCGGTTTAATTTATGACGCTATTCAGCTAAATTGGGGCTGTGACAGTCTTAAACAGTAACTAGTTATTACCAAACTTGCAGAAAAGCTCGTCAAATTGAACTGCATTAGCGACTATAATTTTTAAGCAAAGTTTATATCGACAAGGTTTGCTTGCCAATATAACTGAGCAAAAAGCTTGAAAGAATATTAAAATTTTATATCCAAAAGTGTACATACATGATCGGCTACGAAATATCGCCTTGAATTGGGGCTGTGACAGTCTTAAACAGTAACTAGTTATTACCAAGACAAGCCGAATAAAAATTCGTAAGCAAGATTGTATGGTAAAACGCTTGTAGAATATTTTTATTTTTGAATACCAATACTTTCAAGGTAAATATCCCTATAAAAAGTGAAAATAAGTATTTTTAAATAAATTTGCAACGGTAGCTGTGCAACGAAGAATAAAATATAGATCAACAAACATGATACAGGTGAGTACAAAAAACACTATTTTATCATCTTGAGTCCTATTTTGCAAAGTACACATGGAAAAAGAAATAGATATACTTAAGGATAGATTGAAGGTATTTGAGGACGATTCAGACACCATTTTACGCGAAGCAAGGGAGTTAGTTCACCAAGCAAATTTAAGCAAGGAAATTTTAAACTTAATTAAGGACCAAACCGTACTAGGGCAATTTTCGAAAATTAGCGAAGCAGCCTTTTTGATCAACAAAGTTAAAGATACAGTAAGTGCATCGGAACAATCCACGAGCGAAAAAATTGAAGAACTAGAACTGACCATAAAAGCCCTGAAAAACAGTTGCAAATCGTTTAAAGATCAAATAGAAAATCAAAATAGTTTAATAGAAGAAGCAGAAAAAGAAAATCAGAATTTAAGAGAGACTTTAAATAAAGAAGTCGGTCCTACGGTTGCGGACACCATTCAACACAAAAAAAAAACTTAAAGAAAGTGAAGAAGAAACTGCATTTTTAAAACAGGAATTACGAAAATTAAAAAACACACTGAAAACAGTCTGTGTCCCCTCTCCGGTTTCAACTCCAAATCCTGCACGGAAAGCTAGACTGGCAAACCAAAACGTTCAAATTGCCGTTACACCCACTGCACAGACTTCAACCCAATTTGTATTTCCACCCCCTCCAAAAACAACAACAACGACTCAACAGATTATTCCAACGATCCAAACAAATAACACAACAATCGATAGTATTGAAAATTTGAGCACTGCTCAGCCAACAACAAACATGACCACTAATATGCAAGTAGATGAATTGATGCAAAAGGTCAACAGACTTGTGCCATACTTTTCGGGGTCAAACAATCCAGAGTTGAGCTTAGAAGTAGATAAATTTATCACTGGTATAGAGTTACTTAAAAGCGTTGTGGGCAACTTTAACATAATAGACGTTATAAAATGCATAAAAAACAGATTAACAGGCATGGCCTACATGAAAGTAAGCCAGAGATCAATTAGTAACTTAGATGAGCTTTGTGATTTGATAAAGAGAGAATTTTTAAAGAGACGAACCCTTGAAACTATTAGGTCAGAAATAGCAAGCTCAGAGCAAAATAATGACGAGAGAGCATCAGCATTCGGCGGTAGATTAGAATTTTTATTAAATGAAGCAGAAGTGGTAATTAAAAAATCATGGAATGAGGTGGAGGCAATATCGGCGCTTAGCGAATATAGAAAGCTGGCAACCAGCAAATTCATTTTCGGTGTGAGAGATCCTTATATGCAAAATAGACTTGAAGGTTCAAAAGATAAACCACTTGCAAACCTAATTAAATTAGCAGAGGAGTCAGAAGACCTCCATGCAGAAAATTATAAAAACAATTACTGCAACCAACTTTTAAATAAAACACCCCCAGTAGGAACACAAACGATTAAGTGTTCTTTTTGCAATTTGGAAGGGCATACTTGGGATATCTGTGCCCAAAGAAAGAATACTCCATTTTGCACCAGTTGTGCCCAATATGGGCACCAGTTTAGCGCACAATGCGATAAACAAAATAAGGCTATGAGTCCAAATACAGAAATATGTGCATATTGCGGAAAGAAGGGTCATTCAGAGGGAAAATGTTTCAATAAAATGAAAACTTTGTTTTGCAATATTTGTAGGATAAATGGGCATATAAGCACCCCTTTTTGTAGGAAGAAGCTCGAGAATGATAATTTGAGAAATCAGCAGCAGAATAGAGAACCATTTAGACAAAACGGAAAACAAAACGGAGATAGAAATTTTAATAGAAACAGAGAGGAAAATTCTAACTTCTACAGACCACCTAACAATAATGATAGAGCAGAAAATAGTAACAGGGGCCAAGATACGGGAAGCAAGCCTGCGACTAACAGAGACATAAAATGTTTTAAATGCTCTCAAGTGGGCCACATATCGAGATTTTGCCCCAACCCGCCGCAACAAGCAAATGAGAATCAGGGAAACTTCCAGCGGCCCGGTCTTGGCAAATAGACCGGAATGCCCAAATAAACCGAGAATATGATAAGCCGGGTCTAGTTTTTAGCCTAAAAACAAATGAGGGCACAACAGAAAATAATGACGAAATAGAAGAGATAGACATAAATAAAATATTTTTAGATGACATAAAAGATTCCCAAATCTATGGTATAACTTTAGAAAGAGAGAAACCTTACACTTGTGTAGAAAAGGCCAGAATACACAGTAATAAGGAATACTTATTGAGAAATACGAGCAGGAAAAAGCGGAGGGTTCATTTTGACGACAATGTAAGATTTCATTTTTACGACAAGGACCGACCGATTGTAAAGAGAGAAATTGAGAATTTAGAAAATGTAAGGAGTAAATACGTTGATGAAGACCAACTTCTGGAAACGATCCAGGAAGAATGTTCTGTTCTACGCGATAAGATTAGCAAATGGCTAAGTAGCCAGACAGAGAAACCCTGTAGGAACCTGATAGAGACTAGCACCCAAATTTTCGAAACGCAATGTTCCAGTTCAGTGTCAGACGACGCGTTTGTAGTATTTCCCTGTAGACAAGCAGTAAACAAGGAGCTAAGCCTGTTAGTGGACACTGGCGCGGACACCAGTTTGATTAAATGGGAAGCGTTAACAAATACAGAAAAAGTAAATGAATTTGAAACGAGGAGTTTAGTGGGAGCCTTCGGAGGCAATGTTAAAAGTAAAGGAATAGTTGAAATGGTACATTCCGATAATAAAAAGTTAAAATTTATATTTCATGTTTTACCCAAAGGAAGTAAAATTCCGGGAGATGGCCTAATAGGCAGAGATGAGCTCTGTAATAGGTCCGTTATAGACAACATTAGTAAGAATATATCATTTTTCGAAAATGGTAGACAGATCGCTTCGCTTCCTCTTGTTAGTTCCACGAATAAAAATAGGATTTGCACTATACAACGAGTCAAAATTCAGGCAAGGGAGGCGAGGGTAGTAGAAATATGCTTAGACAACCTTTCAGGAGAAATAGTTGTTCATAAAAAAGAAATTATGCCAAATGTTTTTGTGGGAGGAACAATTACAGAAATTTTAAGAGGAAAAGGTTATGTGCCTGTGTTAAACGCGAATAACACAGACATTCAAATAGATCCTTTGGAGTTAGAATATGATTGGGGCACAGATTTTGAGCATTTAGGGATTCCAAACATAAATCATTTGCAAAACGAATATACGGAAAATAATCGTTTTGAACATTTGATGAACTCAGTAAATTTAGATAAAAACCTGAACAAAGATGAATTGCATTCCATAAAAAAAATATTTAGAGATTATACCGATATATTCCTTTTGCAAGGAGATAATCTGTCATACACTACGGTATTAAATCATGAAATTCCTACCGAACCGGGAAAAGCCCCAATTAATAATAGACAGTACAGGTTGCCGGAACATCATAAAGCAGAAATAAATTCGCAGGTTAACAAAATGTTGGCAGACAACATAATTAAGCCAAGCAAATCGCCTTGGAATTCGCCCATAATTTTAGTTCCAAAAAGGACAGGAAAAGATGGCGAGAAAAAATGGAGATTAGTAGTTGATTTTCGAAAATTGAACGAAATTACACTTAAACAAGTTTTCCCCATTCCAAGAATAGATGAAATTCTTGACCAATTAGGATGTAGCCGTTATTTTTCCACTTTGGATTTAGCTAGCGGCTATCATCAAGTACTGGTCGATGAACAGGATAGACAGAAAACAGCCTTCAGCACGGGCATGGGCCATTTCGAATTCATAAGAATGCCTTTCGGTCTAACGGGGGCACCAGCCACATTCCAAAGAATTATGAATAGTATTTTGACGGGTCTTCAGGGAATTGATTGCTTTGTGTACCTTGACGACATTGTTATCTACGCCAGGAATTTAGAAGAACACGATATTCGGTTAAGAAATGTTTTTGACATTTTAAGGGAAAACAATCTGAAACTTCAAACAGAAAAATGCCAATTCCTAAAGAGAGAAGTAGTTTACTTAGGGCACAAATGTTCAGAATCAGGAGTTTTACCTGATCCAGCGAAAGTAGAACCAGTTAGAAATATTAAACCACCCAAAAACATCAAAGAATTGCAGTCCTTTCTCGGTTTGATCAACTATTATAGAAAGTTTATACCCGAGGCAGCTCAAATATCCTTGCCATTAACAAAATTATTAAGAAAAGATGAGAAATTTATTTGGAATAAGAATTGCCAAGACGCAATGGATAAATTAAAAAATGCAGTTACAAGCCCCCCCATACTACAATATCCTGATTTCGAAAAGTTATTTATTCTTACAACAGACGCAAGCAACGAAGCGTTAGGTGCGGTATTGTCGCAAGGTGAGCCAGGACAGGATTTGCCAATATACTATGCTAGTAGGGCACTTAGTGCAACCGAGAGAAGATATTCCACGATAGAAAAGGAGTTTCTGGCAATCGTGTGGGCAGTTAAAAATTTCAGAACATACCTTTTAGGCAAACACTTCAAAATTTATACCGACCACAAACCACTGAAAGGAATAGCAAATTTAAAAGAGCAAGACACGAGATTAGGACGTTTTAGATTAAAACTTTTAGAATATGACTTCGAAATTCTTTATAAACCTGGGAAGAACAACCTTAACGCGGATGCATTAAGCAGGCTTCCGAGTTCAGACAGACCAATAGGAGTAGTTACCCGATCAATGTCACAAGACACTCACGAACAATTAGACGAATTACAAACCGTAATTGCGAATGACAATCTAAACGAAGATACAGCGGTGGTACTTACTGATCCTATAGAAATACAAAAGGTGATGAAAATTTTCCATGACACCCCAATAGGAGGCCATAAAGGTTTTGGAAAAACCTACTGGCGAATCAGAAAACAATATAAATGGGAGGGCATGCAACAACAAATTAGAACCTACATTAAAGCATGCGAACTTTGCCAGAAGAACAAAAGCTCTCGAGTAGACAAAATGCCTATGTCAATAACAGACACACCCCATAGACCTTTCGATAAAGTTTTTATGGACATAGTCGGTCCACTTCCCATTTCGTCCAGGGAAAATAAATACATTCTTACATTTTTAGATGACTTTTCAAAATATTTTGTATGTACAGCTATCCCAGATGCAGAAGCATCAACAGTAGCTAGAGCTTTTTTCAATGAAATCATTTCAAAATTTAATATTCCAAAAACGCTAATAACAGACAACGGGACCAATTTTACATCAAAACTCTTCAAGGAAGTTTGTAAACTTCTTGGAATAAAGAAATCACAAACTTCACCCTACCACCCCCAAGCCAATGGTGCTCTCGAAAGGAGTCACCGACCTCTTGCAGAATTTCTCAGAAATTTTGTCAATGAGGATGGCACGAACTGGGATGAATGGCTGCATCATGCGATGCATGTCCACAACAACACAGTACATACATCCACAAAACAAACACCATGCAGAACACTTTTCGGCTTCGATTTCGAAATTCCCATTAAATTAAAACATAAACCGAGTCCACTGTATAATTCAGACGATTACAGCAAAATATTAAAATTCCAAATCCAAAGAAGCCACGAAATAGTTAGAAATAATCAAAAGAAAGCAAAAGAGAATTCAAAAAAATACTATGATAAGAAAACGAAGATAAGGAATTTTGCAGTGGGCGAGAAAGTTTGGATTAAAAATCAGAACAGAATAAATAAATTTTCGGCAATCTGGGAAGGTCCTTATGAAGTCGTGTCCATTCCATCGACAAGTAATGTGCGATTGCGAATAAAAGGAAAAGAAAAAACGTTTCATAAGGATTTACTCAAACCTTTTGAAGATAAAATTGGCACAATCGAGACACTAAAAGAACAAGAATTAAACACCTTTTTAACAACAAAAAGTTCAGAACAGATATCAGACGAATTCAATAAGCTGAACCAAAATATAGAAAATGGCAGAATAGACACATTTGCGAAAAATAAATCAAAAAATCGTTATTCAAATATACCCTGTTTTGAACACAGTAGAGTAAAGCTAAGTTCATCCGAACAATCAAATTATATCCATGCGAATTTTGTTGATGGATTTGACAGAAAAAGAGAATACATTGCCACTCAGGGCCCATTAATAAATACCGTAAATGACTTTTGGCAAATGGTGTGGGATCAAAATTGTTATAACATAGTTATGCTATCGAAATACAGGAAGATGGAACAGAAAAATGTTTTCAATATTGGGGAAAAAAATACAGACACGTGCGTTAAAACCAACAGTTTCATTATAAAGACGTTGAAAGTAAATAAAACCGACTCTGGTATACAGAGCGAATTATTATTAAAAAATCTGGAAACCAGAGAAGTCAGAAAAATTCTCCACTGGCAATTTTTAACCTGGCCGGACAATGGCACTCCGGAGCCAGCACTTTTACTAAAATTCTGGTTGGAAATACAAAATCACCAAAATTCAATAAAAACAGAACATAGTTTGTCCAAAATAATAATACACTGCAGCGCCGGTATTGGCCGAACAGGTACTTTGATAGCAATTGATATTGCCTTAAGGACCCTAAATTCAAGATCCAAATTTAGATTACCCGACACAGTAAGAATACTTCGCGAACAACGCGCGGGCATGATAACGTGCATGAAACAATATAAATTTGTGTATGACGTTTTGAACTGCTACGTCAAACAACAGTTGAAGCACAAAATTTAATAGTTAGTAGATTTTAGATTAGGGTAGAAAAACCTTAACAAAAATATTCACCATTACAGTAAAACCGACGACCACAGATACGGTAGAAATTCCGAGAATACGACACAATGACGCAAAAACCTGCAGAAACAAACCAAACTTAAATTAATCAGGATATAATTAAAAGATTACCAACCTCACAGGTTGTAGGGTAACCGTTCGATGTCTTCGACATCCGCAGAAAAATTTCCTAACGGGAAAACTTTTTCGTTGTAAAAAACACAGGAGAGCAGTCAATCAATTGCCGGAGAAAAAGACAAACGTAACCCCCCGGACAGAAGCTTGACCAAATTCCGGTGAAAACAATTTAAATTTCGCACAGAAGTTTTCCTTTCAAGAAAAAATTGGTTTTAAATTATTGCACAAATCACATCTGTTCACAAAATTTTTCATTTCAATAAAACTTCTATCATACTGAACAAACTGATTCGAAGATGCTAACATAGCAGAAAAACATACGGAACGTCTGAGCGACATACGCAATGATAAATTGAAACCAGAGCTACAAGTATGCACATGCATATTATAAAGCGCAAGACATAGAATTCGACAAACGAAAACGAAAACCAAACAACGAAATTTGCATCTACTCAGCCAGCAAGTCTAAAACTGAAAGGCCTGTTCAAAAAATTCTAGGCCAAACCAAAAAGTAAAAAATAAGAAAGCGTTTTCTAAAATTTTTGTTTTGTAAAAATGTTTTTTTTTATTTTTTTATACATCAGCCCACAACACTGGGGGGCTGTCGTCGAATTTCCCATCCGGGGTTAAACCGACATATAAATTTTTGGTGTCGCGGGGAATATCCCATTGTGAAGATACCTCCCGACTTTTCACAAAATATGCCCGCACTCCGGGGGCAAACAGGTGGAACCGGTAATAAAGGTCCGATAGCCGGTATGAGTCATGAGTCCGCTCACCCTCCTTATTTCGCAATGCGTTGGCCTCTAGTTTTTTTCGCAATAGTTGTTGCGAGATATATAACAAATTCTCCTCCCACGGGATGTCGAAATTGTATTCTTCACACCTCTCTCTCAACGTAGTAATACGCCGCTGGTGTCCCCAGTCGCGCATTTTAATTTCCTGAGCCTCCTCGTAGCGCAACCGCAAAACAAGCTCCAGAACGCTTTTCAAGATTATTACCATCCTTGGCCACACCTCATCTATCTGGCAAAAGACAGGGAGGGTCCGTTTTAAGAAGACGTCCACCAGATAATTACCCTCCAAATGGTAATCCGCGCAAAACTTTTCCAAATAAAACTCCATGTCGAATAAGTGTAATAAAACGGATTGCAGGACAATTTATATAAAAATTGCAACATAATTAGCAGGGGTTTCCAACATTTCAAACACAGCTAAAAACAAATCAACTTTTCAGATTTTAATTACGATTCTGGGAATGGCTGGAGGAACCCAAGGAGGGTTAGTGGTAACCCCAATCACAGATCAGCGCGGATTTATAGAGGTTCACATGCAGAAGACAGAAATAGTAAAAGAATCGTTCACAATTCTACATGTTATCCATCCGAAAGAAATTTTAAAAATTATAAATTCAATTGAATCACTCGTTATGTCTACAGAAGTACAAAATAAGGGATTTTTGGTAAGCGAGATAACAACAGTAAAATCAAAACTGAAGTCAATAATGCCACCATTGAGAAAAAGAAGAGGACTTATTAACGCAATAGGTAGAGCGGGAAATTGGCTATTCGGGATAATGGACGATCAAGACCGCCAAGAGATTGAAGAACACCTAAAGATTGCTGCAGAAAATAGTCATAATGCCATAGGAGGTCTGAACGAACAAATATCAATAAACAGCTATTTCAATGAAACTTTAGGGAAGCTAAAAAATGCAATCGAACAGGATAGAAAAATTTTTAACAGCATAACAAAGGGTAATGAGGATATTTTAAAACGTATGATATTTAATGAACAATTATATAAATTAAAAAATATAGAAGAGAAATTAAATTTGATCCAAGACAGCATAGCGGCAGCCAAACACGGCCTCATACACCCCAGCATCCTTACAACCGAAGAAGTAGAGAGATTCAATTTAAACTTTTTAAAACTTAAATGGGTTAGAGTAGGAATAATGATATGTGTGGATGAAACATTGGTGATAGTGGTAAAAATTCCTACACGTCTAGAAGAAATAGAGGTTAATCTTATTACCCCGGTACCAAATAAGGAATTTTACGAAATTATGGCAGAAGACGAATTAGTAACCTCTATTAATAAAACAACATATTCATACGATGAAAACGCGATTTTGAAAGAATTAAAGCGGAGTAGACACTGTTCGATTCAGAACACGTGTAATTTCATTTTTAACAACAGGACATTCATTAATTACATAGACGAAGGTACACTGATTGTGAAAAACGCAAAGGAAATGAAAATAGAACATAATTGTGATAAAAGAAATCTCATGTTGAACAATAACGCCCTTATTACTTTTTCCAATTGTAGTATAAAATTAGGGAATGAGGAATTTTCGAATGAAAAAACCATAATGGAAGACATTTACTACTACCCGGAGGGCAAAATAATCAAAGTACCCAACGACTCCATAATCTTTGAAGAAATAATTGTCAACAACTTCAAAAACAGACCATTTATTAAAGAAATAACACTACACAGAAATATATCCTACGGTATAAGCATATCATTGTTGATTATTGATCTGTGCAATAATACTGGGAATAATTATCCTATTTAAGAAAAAAGGAGTTAAGGTTGAAATTAAACAAGCAATAGAAACAACGAACAGGAGAAATGACAGCTTACGGACCATAAGAAAACGACATGATGTACAAGAAAGCCAAAAATGTTAAGAACCACTGGCTCAGGGCATATTCTCAAATTTAATAAGCCCAAAAAAAGTGAAAACTTCAAAATGCAACCTAAGCATTTAAGTCACTAATTTTGAAATGAAACTCGCACGAAACCTTCAAAAAAGAAAAAGGTTTTTTTTTTCTCTCCTATGTTCTACCTGTCGAATTATGTCGACTAAGGTAAAAACATTTCGTTGATTGATAATGGCTTAAGCAAAACGTGAATGCATTTGAAAATTTTTTTGAACAAGACAAAAGGTACAAGCAAAATAGTGCTCAGGAAATAATAATAATAACTTTTCTATAATTCTAGAAACGGAACGAATAAAGAAGAACTAAAATACCGAGATATTAATATTAGTAAGTATACGAAAAACATGGATACTTAAAAGCATTTGCCTACAGAAACACAATTGTACGCACACGCTTAACCATACAATACCACATTAAACTTCTTCCTAAGAATTTCGAAAAATTCCAATTTTGAGTGGTGAAAACAAATCCGAAATTATTCTTTAAAAAAAAAAAAAAAAAAAAAAAAAAAAAAAAACTAAAAGGCGAATTTGAATATCAACATTCAGTTTTAATTCAACACTTGTTGACAAAAATCAAAAGCCACGCAAATTTTTAACCAAAATAAGCCATTTTTACACAGTTAAAATAATGGACATTATGTGCTCTTATAAAATAGGCAATAGGATAAACATAATTCATACAGAAGAGTATGAAAGACTAGTAACAAATAAATGGTTGTCCGACGTTCACATCAACGTTTTTTTAAATTGGATCATTAAAAACAATCATCTTACCCAAAAGGTGCTAGCGTTTGATTCATTTGCATACACGACAATAAAATCGGCTAAAGAATCAAATAATGAATACATAGCCGGGTTACGGCTAAAACCATTAATTAAAAACGTCTCTGTGAACAAAGTCGAAAACCTATTATTCCCAATTTGCCATGTTAATCATTGGATGCTAGTTATAATCAAACAAAATCAAATTTATGTTATGGATTCGCTACAGCCGCATGAGATAACGGAAATAGAAGAAAATATTAAATTTTTCTTAAATAAATTACGAGTTTTAGGTTTAACTAGTTTTAATAAAGATACAGAAATTTCTTACCCAAAATGTATACAACAAGAGAATTTAATAGATTGTGGTATTTTTATTTTAAAATTTGCTAACGAATTTTGCAAAGCAATTAAAAATAACAAAAACTACAACCCGATATCACGAATTTTAAGCCCAGAATCCATAAAATTAACAAGAAAATACCTAGCAGAAGTTTTGAAAAAATGGGAAAGAGAAAATAAAGATATCACGGAAAAAGAAAGAGAAACCCTATTTGAAATATTGAAAGACATGAAAAAAAGAAAGAAAAAAAGAGAAATGAAAGAAAAGAAAATAGAGTTAAATGGAAAAGTCTTTAAACTAACTATAACCAGAAATAGTTCATTTGCAATTAAACTATTAGAAAATAAGAAATAATTTTAAATGTGTACCTTAACCTTAAGTTATGCGAGGAAGAATGTACAAAATTGAAGCTTTTCATAAAAATATAAAAATAAATATTGAAATGACATGTACTTAGATAAAAGAATTATTGAAATAAGAATATATAAGAGGAAGAAAATGTGTATAAATACAATAGATATAATTCAACGGGCTCGAGTACGTCACCAGCATCTTTGATACCAGCTTTTTCTCAACAAAAAAAAAAAGGGGAGGGGCTGCAATATAACAGCCTGCGCAGTGCACCAGCCGCAACAGCAGCCGTCGCATCATTCAACGAGCAGCTTACCAGCAGTAGCAGACATTAAAACAACAGCCGTTTATATTGGTAATATAGCAGCCTTAACGTACATGCACCGACAATATAACGGCATTGAAGTCAGTCGACACATAATACAGCAATCATAGCCAGCAGCCGACAATACAACAACTCGGGCAAACGGTCCTGAAAATTAACACTATAAAGGCCTTACATCAATTAACGTGTAGCGTACCAGCCGCAGCAGCAGCCGTTAAATTAAACAACTACAGCAGCCGTCTTACTAACAAAATTTTGCAACATAAAAATTCACATGATGGCTATCCGTACATCAACAGATCTCCACTTTTCAAAGGGGGGAGGGATGTTGTGAGTCGCGAACTCTCTCAGACTCACAAACATATTTTTCCTCCTCTTTCTACACGCTCGCAAACTAACTCAAAACAACAAAGTGCGAATGAAGCATAAGGAAAGAAAGCTAAAAGCAAAAGGCAGTGACCTACATTTAGGAATTTCTACTTCAAGGTGATTCCATGATACTCAAAAGCACTGTCCAGCGTAAATTGCTGACAAATGCAAACATGCAGTTCGGCCGCTTGCAACAACAACAACACCGGCACGTATATGCCCAAATAACAAACATCAGCGCTGGCGCAGCGAATGCACAATTGCAATCCGATCGCTGGCAATACCAACAACAACACACGTCACGAGCTTTTATGTAAAAGCAACAACAACTACAAAAGAAGAACTAAGAACATCGGAATAGCTGGTGCAATTGCGGGGGAAGTTCGCGGTTAAGCTTATGCAAGATGTTCAGGAAGAATCGACGACGATCGCGGATATTGGGAATATTCGATATTGCAAGATCAGCAATATTGATCTATATAAACGGAGCTTCGATGACTGGAACGGGACTTCTGCGAGCGTACTCACCAAAGGGCCACGACGGAGAAGTTAATAGTCAAGCAATAGGGATATTTGTATTTGAAAGTATAGGATTCATTTTATTAAATAAAGGATTAAAACCTATTTGTTGGTGTCTTTTATTTGATAAAGGAAATACGGGGACTATTATACGCTCGACTTTGTCTGAGCGCTTGGTACCCTACGTTGTAACTTAGTGACATTTGTGCGCTCGACACAGTTTGAGCGCTGTGCACACTATACTACAACACTTGGCTGTCGCTTGGCTGTCGCTTAGCTGTCGCTTGGCTGTCGCCTGGCTGTCGCTTGGCTGTCGCTTGGCTGTCGCTTGGTTGTCGCTTGGCTGTTGCTTGGCTGTCGCTTGGCTGTCGCTTAACTGTCGCTTGACTGTCGCTTGGCTGTCGCTTGGCTGTCGCTTGGCTGTCGCTTAGCTGTCACTTGGCTGTCGCTTGGCTGTCGCTTGGCTGTCGCTTGGCTGTCGCTTGGCTGTCGCTTGGCTGTCGCTTGGCTGTCGCTTGGCTGTCGCTTGGCTGTCGCGTGGCTGTCGCTTGGCTGTCGCTTGGCTGTCGCTTGGCTGTCGCTTGGCTGTCGCTTGGCTGTCGCTTGGCTGTCGCGTGGCTGTCGCGTGGCTGTCGTTTGGCTGTCGCTTGGCTGTCGCTTGGCTGTCGCTTGGCTGTCGCTTGGCTGTCGCTTGGCTGTCGCTTGGCTGTCGCTTGGCTGTCGCTCGGATGTCCCTGGCGTACCGCTGGGCTGTCGCTTGGCTGTCGCCTGGTTGTCAATTTGCTGTCGCTTTGACGTCGCTGGGCAGTCACTTGGCTGTCGCTTGGCTGTCGCTTGGCTGTCGCTCGGCTGTCGCTAGGCTGTCGCTTGACTGTCGCTTGCCTGTCGCTTGGCTGTCGCTTGCCTGTCGCTTGGCTGTCGGTTGGCTGTCGCCTGGCTGTCGCTTGGCTGTCGCTTGGCTGTCGCTTGGCTGTCGCTTGGCTGTCGCTTGGCTGTCGCTTGGCTGTCGCTTGGCTGTCGCTTGGCTGTCGCTTGGCTGTCGCTTGGTTGTCGCTTGGCTGTTGCTTGGCTGTCGCTTGGCTGTCGCTTGGCTGTCGCTTGGCTGTCGCTTGACTGTCGCTTGACTGTCGCTTGGCTGTCGCTTGGCTGTCGCTTGGCTGTCGCTTTGCTGTCGCTTGGCTGTCGCTTGGCTGTCGCTTAGCTGTCACTTGGCTATCGCTTGGCTGTCGCTTGGCTGTCGCTTGGCTGTCGCTTGGCTGTCGCTTGGCTGTCGCTTGGCTGTCGCTTGGCTGTCGCTTGGCTGTCGCTTGGCTGTCGCTTGGCTGTCGCTTGGCTGTCGCTTGGCTGTCGCTTGGCTGTCGCTTGGCTGTCGCTTGGCTGTCGCTTGGCTGTCGCTTGGCTGTCGCTTGGCTGTCGCTTGGCTGTCGCTTGGCTGTCGCTTGGCTGTCGCTTGGCTGTCGCTTGATTGTCGCTTGGCTGTTGCTTGGCTGTCGCTTGGCTGTCGCTTGGCTGTCGCTTGGCTGTCGCTTGACTGTCGCTTGACTGTCGCTTGGCTGTCGCTTGGCTGTCGCTTGGCTGTCGCTTGGCTGTCGCTTTGCTGTCGCTTGGCTGTCGCTTGGCTGTCGCTGCTGTCGCTTGGCTGTCGCTTGGCTGTCGCTTGGCTGTCACTTGCTGTCGCTTGGCTGTGCTCGGTGTCCTGGCCTCGCTGGGCTGTCGCTTGGCTGTCGCCTGGTTGTCATTTGCTGTCGCTTTGCGTCGTTGCGTCCTTGGCTGTCGCTTGGCTGTCGCTTGGCTGTCGCTTGGCTGTCGCTTGGCTGTCGCTTGGCTGTCGCTTGGCTGTCGCTGGTGTCCCGCCTCGTGGCTGTCGCTTGGCTGTCGCTTGGTGTCATTGCTGTCGCTTTGGCGTCGCTTGGCGTCCTTGGCTGTCGCTTGGCTGTCGCTTGGCTGTCGCTGGTTGCGCTTGGCTGTGCTTGCTGTCCTTGGCTGTCGCTTGGCTGTCGCTTGGCTGTCGTTGGCTGTGCGCTTGGCTGTCGCTTGGCTGTCGCTTGTGTGTGTGTGTGTGTGTGTGTGTTGTTGTGTGTGTGTGTGTTTGTGTTGTGTGTCGCTTGGCTGTCGCTTGGCTGTCGCTTGGCTGTCGCTTGGCTTCGCTTGGCTGTCGCTTGGCTGTCGCTTGGCTGTCGTTGGCTGTCGCTTGGCTGTCGCTTGGCTGTCGCTTGGCTGTCGCTTGGCTGTCGCTTGGCTGTCGCTTGGCTGTCGCTTGGCTGTCGCTGTCGCCTGTCGCTTGGCTGTCGCTTGGCTGTTGCTTGGCTGTCCTTGCTGTCGCTTGGCTGTCGCTGGATGTCCCTGGCCTACCGCTGGGCTGTCGCTTGGCTGTCGCCTGGTTGTCAATTTGCTGTCGCTTTGCGTCGTTGGGCGTCCTTGGCCTTGGCTGTCGCTTGGCTGTCGCTTGTGGTGCTGTCGCTTGGCTGTCGCTTGGCTGTCGCTTGGCTGTCGCTGGTGTCCTGGCTCGCTGGCTGTCGCTTGGCTGTCGCTGGTGTCATTGCTGTCGCTTGCGTCGCTGGCGTCCTTGGCTGTCGCTTGGCTGTCGCTGGCTCGTCGCTGGCTTCGCTTGGCTGTCGCTTGGCTGTCGCTTGCTGTCGCTTGGCTGTCGCTTGGCTGTCGTTGGCTGTCGCTGGCTGTCGCTTGGCTGTCGCTTGGCTGTCGCTTGGCTGTCGCTTGGCTGTCGCTTGGCTGTCGCTTGGCTGTCGCTTGGCTGTCGCTTGGCTGTTGCGCTTGGCTGTCGCTTGGCTGTCGCTTGGCTGTCGCTTGGCTGTCGCTTGGCTGTCGCTTGGCTGTCGCTTGGCTGTCGCTTGGTGTCGCTTGGTGTGCTTGGCTGTCGCTTGGCTGTCGCTTGGCTGTCGCTTGGCTGTCGCTTGGCTGTCGCTTGGCTGTCGCTTGGCTGTCGCTTTGCTGTCGCTTGGCTGTCGCTTGGCTGTCGCTTGGCTGTCGCTTGGCTGTCGCTTGGCTGTCGCTTGGCTGTCGCTTGGCTGTCGCTTGGCTGTCGCTTGGCTGTCGCTTGGCTTCGCTTGGCTGTCGCTTGGCTGTCGCTTGGCTGTCGTTGCTGTCGCTTGGCTGTCGCTTGGCTGTCGCTTGGCTGTCGCTTGGCTGTCGCTTGGCTGTCGCTTGGCTGTCGCTTGGCTGTCGCTTGGCTGTCGCTGCTGTCGCTTGGCTGTCGCTTGGCTGTCGCTTGGCTGTGCTTGGCTGTCCTTGCTGTCGCTTGGCTGTCGCTGTGCCCTGGCTCCGCTGGGCTGTCGCTTGGCTGTCGCGTTGATTGCTGTCGCTTTGCGTCGTGGGTCCTTGGCTGTCGCTTGGCTGTCGCTTGGCTGTCGCTTGGCTGTCGCTTGGCTGTCGCTTGGCTGTCGCTTGGCTGTCGCTTGGCTGTCGCTTGGCTGTCGCTTGGCTGTCGCTTGGCTGTCGCTTGGCTGTCGCTTGGCTGGCGCTTGGCTGTCGCTTGGCTGTCGCTTGGCTGTCGCTTGGCTGTCGCTTGGCTGTCGCTTGGCTGTCGCTTGGCTGTCGCTTGGCTGTCGCTTGGCTGTCGCTTGGCTGTCGCTTGGCTGTCGCTTGGCTGTCGCTTGGCTGTCGCTTGGCTGTCGCTTGGCTGTCGCTTGGCTGTCGCTTGGCTGTCGCTTGGCTGTCGCTTGGCTGTCGCTTGGCTGTCGCTTGGCTGTCGCTTGGCTGTCGCTTGGCTGTCGCTTGGCTGTCGCTTGGCTGTCGCTTGGCTGTCGCTTGGCTGTCGCTTGGCTGTCGCTTGGCTGTCGCTTGGCTGTCGCTTGGCTGTCGCTTGGCTGTCGCTTGGCTGTCGCTTGGCTGTCGCTTGGCTGTCGCTTGGCTGTCGCTTGGCTGTCGCTTGGCTGTCGCCTGGTTGTCAATTTGCTGTCGCTTTGACGTCGCTGGGCAGTCACTTGGCTGTCGCTTGGCTGTCGCTTGGCTGTCGCTTGGCTGTCGCTTGGCTGTCGCTTGGCTGTCGCTTGGCTGTCGCTTGGCTGTCGCTTGGCTGTCGCTTGGCTGTCGCTGCTGTCGCTTGGCTGTCGCTTGGCTGTCGCTTGGCTGTCGCTTGGCTGTCGCTTGGCTGTCGCTTGGTGTCTTGGCTGTCGCTTGGCTGTCGCTTGGCTGTCGCTTGGCTGTCGCTTGGCTGTCGCTTGGCTGTCGCTTGGCTGTCGCTTGGCTGTCGCTTGGCTGTCGCTTGGCTGTCGCTTGGCTGTCGCTTGGCTGTCGCTTGGCTGTCGCTTGGCTGTCGCTTGGCTGTCGCTTGGCTGTCGCTTGGCTGTCGCTTGGCTGTCGCTTGGCTGTCGCTTGGCTGTCGCTTGGCTGTCGCTTGGCTGTCGCTTGGCTGTCGCTTGGCTGTCGCTTGGCTGTCGCTTGGCTGTCGCTTGGCTGTCGCTTGGCTGTCGCTTGGCTG
>JAIPUU010000817.1:25000-27733 GCA_020466095.1 Chlorops oryzae
ACCTTTTGTCTCGGCTAATTAGCTTGGACACTTTTTGTCTTTGCTTTGACAGACAGACAGACAGATAGACAGACAGACAGACAGACAGACTGCTCTAATACCCAGCTTTCGATTGCCACCAAAAACACAACTGGTCAAGTTGGGGCCACTTTCGGACCAGTCTTTTCCCTAGTGGGGTTGTCCCCTATGGGCCACCTGGGGGACCACTTATGGGACTAGTCCACTTTGGACCAGTCGGGGACCACTTCGTTCGCACACTGTCCCTAGTGGGGCACTTTATTTGTCCTGGCTATGTCACTAGCCCAGGCACACACCGTAGCACTGACACTCTGCGTCCCGGCTAAAAGTTAGCTCAGGCACCTTTTGTCTCGGCTAATTTGCTTGGAAACTTTTTGTCTTTGCTTTGACAGACAGACAGACAGACAGACAGACAGACAGACAGACAGACAGACAGACAGACAGACAGACAGACAGACAGACAGACAGACAGACAGACAGACAGACTGCTCTAATACCCAGCTTTCGATTGCCACAAGAAACACAACTGGTCAAGTTGGGGCCACTTTCGGACCAGTATTTTCCCTAGTGGGGTTGTCCCCTATGGGCCACCTGGGGGACCACTTATGGGACTAGTCCACTTTGGACCAGTCGGGGACCACTTCGTTCGCACACTGTCCCTAGTGGGGCACTTTATTTGTCCTGGCTATGTCACTAGCCCAGGCACGCACCGTAGCACTGACACTCTGCGTCCCGGCTAAAAGTAAGCTCAGGCACCTTTTGTCTCGGCTAATTAGCTTGGACACTTTTTGTCGTTGCTTTGACAGACAGACAGACAGACAGGTAGACAGACAGACAGACAGACAGACAGACAGACAGACAGACAGACAGACTGCTCTTATACCCAGCTTTCGATTGCCACCAAAAACACAACTGGTCAAGTTGGGGCCACTTTCGGACCAGTCTTTTCCCTAGTGGGGTTGTCCCCTATGGGCCACCTGGGGGACCACTTATGGGACTAGTTTACTTTGGACCAGTCGGGGACCACTTCGTTCGCACACTGTCCCTAGTGGGGCACTTTATTTGTCCTGGCTATGTCACCAGCCCAGGCACGCACCGTATCACTGACACTGCGTCCCGGCTAAAAGTTAGCTCAGGCACCTTTTGTCTCGGCTAATTAGCTTGGACACTTTTTGTCTTTGCTTTGACAGACAGACAGACAGATAGACAGACAGATAGACAGATAGACAGACAGACAGACAGACAGACAGACAGACAGACTGCTCTTATACCCAGCTTTCGATTGCCACCAAAAACACAACTGGTCAAGTTGGGGCCACTTTCGGACCAGTCTTTTCCCTAGTGGGGTTGTCCCCTATGGGCCACCTGGGGGATTACTTATGGGACTAGTCCACTTTGGACCAGTCGGGGACCACTTCGTTCGCACACTGTCCCTAGTGGGGCACTTTATTTGTCCTGGCTATGTCACTAGCCCAGGCACGCACCGTAGCACTGACACTCTGCGTCCCGGCTAAAAGTAAGCTCAGGCACCTTTTGTCTCGGCTAATTAGCTTGGACACTTTTTGTCGTTGCTTTGACAGACAGACAGACAGACAGATAGACAGACAGAAGACAGACAGACAGACAGACAGACAGACAGACAGACTGCTCTAATACCCAGCTTTCGATTGCCACCAAAAACACAACTGGTCAAGTTGGGGCCACTTTCGGACCAGTCTTTTCCCTAGTGGGGTTGTCCCCTATGGGCCACCTGGGGGACCACTTATGGGACTAGTCCACTTTGGACCAGTCGGGGACCACTTCGTTCGCACACTGTCCCTAGTGGGGCACTTTATTTGTCCTGGCTATGTCACTAGCCCAGGCACGCACCGTAGCACTGACACTCTGCGTCCCGGCTAAAAGTAAGCTCAGGCACCTTTTGTCTCGGCTAATTAGCTTGGACACTTTTTGTCGTTGCTTTGACAGACAGACAGACAGACAGACAGACAGACAGACTGCTCTAATACCCAGCTTTCGATTGCCACCAAAAACACAACTGGTCAAGTTGGGGCCACTTTCGGACCAGTCTTTTCCCTAGTGGGGTTGTCCCCTATGGGCCACCTGGGGGACCACTTATGGGACTAGTTTACTTTGGACCAGTCAGGGGACCACTTCGTTCGCACACTGTCCCTAGTGGGGCACTTTATTTGTCCTGGCTATGTCACCAGCCCAGGCACGCACCGTATCACTGACACTGCGTCCCGGCTAAAAGTTAGCTCAGGCACCTTTTGTCTCGGCTAATTAGCTTGGACACTTTTTGTCTTTGCTTTGACAGACAGACAGACAGATAGACAGACAGATAGACAAACAGACAGACAGACAGGCAGACAACAGACAGACTGCTCTTATACCCAGCTTTCGATTGCCACCAAAAAAACAACTGGTCAAGTTGGGGCCACTTTCGGACCAGTCTTTTCCCTAGTGGGGTTGTCCCCTATGGGCCACCTGGGGGAACTTATGGGACTAGTCCACTTTGGACCAGTCGGGGACCACTTCGTTCGCACACTGTCCCAGTGGGGCACTTTATTTGTCCTGGCTATGTCACTAGCCCAGGCACGCACCGTAGCACTGACACTCTGCGTCCCGGCTAAAAGTAAGCTCAGGCACCTTTTGTCTCGGCTAATTAGCTTGGACACTTTTGTCGTTGCTTTGACAGAAACAGACAGACAAAGACAG
>JAIPUU010000750.1:0-28998 GCA_020466095.1 Chlorops oryzae
GCAACAACTTATAAAACAACTTATAATAACTTATAAAAAGCTTTCAATTACTTATTACTTCAAAATGAGGACTAAGAATATAAAAACATTACTATTTACTAATAAAATCATGTTAGAAACGCCTTTCCCCAATCCAAAAAACTATTCTCGAAAGCAATTCGATATTTGAATTATGTCTTTCACCCCAGATCCCCCCCAAAAAAAAATTTCTACTACGCCACTGTCCCTTTCTATCGCTCCTAGAATTTGGACGACAACAAATAATATACGAATGTCCGTATGTATATTCACTATACTTATCTTTATTTTGTGTTTCAAACACACAATTTACTGGTGGAGCGGCACAAAAACACTGCAGTCCTTCTTGGAGAATGCTTTTGAGCTTTGCTCAAATTAATGCAGGTTGCTCAATATCTGTGGTCATATGGAAGAGTAGCTTAAGTCGAAATATGCTGTTTCGAGAAAAAGCGCTTTGAAGTTTTATATTTCGTATACCTTCCCATGTTAAACGGATTTTTGTTTCTTGAATAACTTCTTTCAGAAGAATGTTAGGGGGACGAGGGTTTTACCTAATGATGCGATTCTTTGAAAGGAATTCAGTGGTAATTATAACTCATTTTGAGCTTAAGTCGACTTAAGCTACTCTTCCATATGACCACAGATATATACTTTTTGTTATTACAGTGAACTACGGATAAATGCAACACGAATACAGTGAACTACGGATAAATGCAACACGAATAAATGCAAAAACCTCATAAGTGCAACGTGCTTTGAAGCCTTTTTTATGAGTTCCCATGAAAACATGCACGGATTAATGCAAAGAACGCATAAGTGCACAAGAATTCGAGCAAAAAACGTGTTGCATTTATCCGTACTCTACTGTATTTATTTTTGTTTACGGAGCGCGAAACTATGTACGTCTGTCTTCGACAAGGGTTGCCAACAAAAACCCAAAACAAAAAGTTGGGGATGGTGCACTAAAATTTTCATCTCCAGCTAACGTTTACTAATGGGGTATTTTCATTATTTTTTTTGATGGTGAATGGAAAAGTATAAGCCTCACCATACATTAGTGACAGTAATAATGAAACATTTTCCTTTAAAATTCACAGAATAGCAGGGGAGAAAAATTTTCTAAAGCTTAGTGAAGCATAGTTTCCTGTACTAAAAGTTTTGGAGCACCGAAAGTATTCACTAAGATGAAACAATAGTTAAAAGTTTCGTAATATTGTTCTCTTTTCAACTAAAAGTTTTTATTTCCACTAAATATATTTGTTATGAAAAAATATTTGGCGTTATTGAATAGATGATACACTATCACTAAAGCTGGTAATAAATATGTAGTGAAAAATATAATTTCCTTAACTGTATTTTAAGATAGTAAAATCCCTTTTAAATATAATCATCATTTAGCGCACTAACTCACATTTTTGAGTCTGCCCCCTTTGGAAAAAATTTCCAAAGAAAACTGTTCATTACTTACCGATAAAGCAGCGTACGTCGTAACTGGTGCCGATGGGGGCACCATAATATCTTTTAGCTGGCACTAACTGAACGCTTGGTGGCGCTTGGGAGGAAAGGGTTAAGGTAAATGGATGTGCGCCTTCACCCAAACGTTTAACGAGTGCTTCCTGAAAGAGAGAGAAAGAGAAATAAGGAGTAAATGTGTGAGAGAGAAAGTTCTACAGGTCATGGCAAATACATATACAGGGTGATTCACGAGAGCTAATCCGGAGCAGGGTGATAGAAGGTGTCAAGACAAACAAAAAGTCGTGTGAGAAGGGGGCGGGGCCGCAAATGCACCCCTGAGGAGTTAAAAGGCCTTAAAGTTTTTAAGCAGGAAGTCGAAAAAAAAAATTCTTTCACGATAGTGGTTAATTGTAGAAAACAAACTGTAATTGGGTTCGAACGCCAATTGTATGGGCTTTTAGGAAAAATTAAACTTTTTGTTAAAGTTTTAGACGTTGAGCAAAATATAATCAGTCAAAGTCACAACTTCTGAAAAAAGTTAAATTTTTTGCTTAAACCGCAAAAAAAGTATAGCAAGTGTGCTACGGTTTTAAAGAAAATCGACCGCAGATTCGGAAAAAAATTTGAAAAACATGTTTTATATTTTCCTCAACTTTAACAAAAAGTTTAATTTTTCCGAAAAGCCCATACAATTGGCGTTCGAACCCAATTACAGTTGGTTTTCTACAATAAACCATTATCGTGGTAGAATTTTTTCTCGACTTCATGCTTAAAAACTTTAAGGGCCAATATTACCAAGCATATTTAAAATAACTTTAAAAATAAAATCTGATTTTCATTTTCACCAACGAAATTTTTAAAATATTTTTTTTAAAAATTTTAAACTACCTTAGCAGGTCGTTTAAGTTTTTTTTTTTAAGATATGGTAACAGCCCGGTTTTGGGCGGTAGAAAAACAGCTGATTACATTCATTCTAAAATTTTACGGAAAAAATCTGCGCAAAACGCAACAAGCAAAGCTTTAAATTTATGGATTCGGATTACAGCGATATGAGACTGATGAAAAATCGCGCGCACACGGCTCCATGTTCTAAAATAATATTTCAATCATTTGTGAATTTGACTGACTACACTGACAGTGGAGCGTGCTGCCACATTTTGCTATACTTAAAAAAGTTGCATATTGAAAATGAAGTTTAAAATAAAAAAATGTTTAATTTAATTTTAAATTTTTTTTAAATATGTTTGGTAATATTGGCCCTAAGGCCCTATAGCTTCTCAGGGGTGCATTTGCGAACCCCCTCTTGCCACTCACCATATTTTGTTTGTCTTGACATCTTATATCACCCTGCTCCGGAAGTACAAGCTCTCGTGAATCACCCTGTATAGAGCTATATCTGGTATAAAATTTGTATGCCGGTCAATGCAAAAAATATCAGAAAAAACGCTACCCTCAAAAATTTGTTATTTGTCACTTGTGTATGTAGGGTTACCAGATCCTGAAAGTGCAAATGCAGTACATTTCAATTCTTTTCCAAAAAAAGCAGTACATTTCGGGAAAAAGAAGTAAATTTTTTTTGCACTAAACGCAATTCTATTTTACAAATTAATAACAAAAATAACAGCTTTCATAGCAAAATTAAACTAAAATCATTCTAGATTTTTATTTTGTAAGCGTCGCCCACTATAAAAATGACATTTTTTACGCCTCTGTCATTTTCAATTGACTGTGGTCGTGTACTGCACGAAACTGCTCAAAACCGGCCAATTTTTTAGAAAACTGTTCCCGAACTACACGACTGTGCAAATGAGAAATTTTGACAGACAGACATTTATAACGGGAACAGTTTTCGGTAAAATTGGGCTGTTTTGCACAGTTTCTTGTTGTACGGGAACATACCTATACAGCCTTTTCGTAAATTCTAATTCCGCCCGAATTTTTTCACTCTCCGCTTTTCACGTATCGGTAAAACAGGCGGGAAAAATTTTTCACTTCGAAAAAATTTCCGTCTATCGACAACGCATTTTCCGGGAAAAATCTTATGTGTCGAATCAAATTTTTTTCCACTTTTTTTTTGAGGCAAACTGAAGCGGAAAAACTAGAGTCCGATAATTTTTTGTTTTAATGACGCAAATAAGGCAAATTCTTTAATTATTTTAGGAGTAAATCCAACAAATACTGGAATGCTGGTTTATTGTGTCTAAAATACCGCTGAAATCGAACATTAAACTTGTCATTTTAATATTTATACAACCACAGCTCTTCACTTAACTAACATAGATTCGTGCAATTCTAAGGGATTGGACGTATTCCTCAAGCGTCGCCGGATATTATATAAATATGTATTATATTATATATGCGATTCTGTGCATTTTAAATTAAAGAAAAACTACTTATCTTTTTCAACGCATTTCAAACTGTAATATTTTCAAATTTCGAAGTGAAACGAAATCCGGGTGAGTTTATCGATAGGCGGATTTTTTCAAAAATTTCGTGTGAATTTTTTTTCATCTATAATTCCCGATAAGGCTGATTATCTTCTCCATTTTCTGTTTTTAAAACCTACTTGAGAAAAGTGTAACCAAATGAAACGGGTGCTTTTTTTTTAGAGCCCAGCTCTTTTTCCACCAAAAACAATTCCGAGTTTTATTTGATATAGAATACATGAAATACATCAGTTAAATTTGATTACACTTTTCTCAAGTAGGTTTAACCCATAGGTGCTCAATGTCTTTGACAACCCCCAGTGAAATTTTCCAAGGAATATTTTTGTGGAACATATTAACCCTTTAATACCCAGTTTAAGAAGGATTTTGAACAGTTTTTGGAAAACTGGGTTAAATAGTCACATAACGGTGGGGTTTAATGGGTTAAAATGTTCTACAAAAAAATTTGTCATTGAATTTTACTAAAAGTCTTCTCAGACGAATTTTAAGAAAAATCAATATTTATACTAGATTTACCATATTTTTTAGTATGGTATATGACCAATATTGCGAAATTTTAATACACTGTTAAAAAAGTTGGCAGTTATGGAACTGCCGTTGGAAGTGAAAACATAGAATGTGTATTGAAGTTTGAAATGCATAATATTTGATTTAAAATTATTAAAATCAATCTTGATTTTTACATTTAATGAGACTCAGAGAAACAATTATAGGCATGTTATATGTAAAGTATTTTATTATTTTATTATTGAAATATATTGCTGGCTGCACAAAGTTTTAACAATTAATTACACTGCTCAACACTAAATATTCCTTTGACTTGAAACCAACTTTTTTTTTGTCGTATTTGTTTCGCTGAAGCAAAATATATGCTTTAAGTTTGAAAGTTAGCTCGCGTTTTTTAAATATTCGCTAAGAAAGGTTTTGTGATTTTTTGTCAATATTTTTTAGTTGTAGTTTTATCGTTCGACCGTTTCAAAAAATTTAATTCATATAAAAGAAGAGTAAATATACAGCATATCCCTCATACATATGGATGAAATCGGTTCAACAGCTTAGGAGCTATAGGGCGATAAAGGCAAAAATTTTAAGAAATTTTTAACAACTTTGTACAAAAACTTGATTTCAAGCCCATATAATTTCCGAAGAAGATTCGGTATTCAGGTTTAGGCTATCTTAAGTAAATGAGTGGATTTCTAAGAGCATTTCAAGACCCAGAAAAAGAAAATCCGATGAGTTGTTCATATTTGAATTGGGTTTTTAGAAAAAATGAGACGAGTTTTTTTCGCCAAATATATTTTATATAGGGTATTTTGCACCAGTAGTCGCAGTTTAGAATTTTTTCTTTTTGAATTGAGCCGTTTGGAATGTATTTATGCTATTGAAATCATTTCAAGTTATTACATTTCCGTAATGGGTATTGTTTGAGATTTTCTTCATTGTTTTTACAAAATAATTTGTTAACATTGAGTAATTTACACCATTCGTAAAAATCACCAAGTGTGCCTAAGTTCGGCATACGATTTTCCAATATTCGGCATGCCATGACCCTATAGTCGGATGGCTATATTTTTAAATAAAAATAAAATTGTACAGATTTATAATTTTTTTACATATTTTCAATTAAATTATTCACTTTCTTGTAAATGTATTTGTAACTTATTGTTTTTGACTTTGCATGATTTGCACATAATATCGATTCAATTACTTCATCATATGCGAGGTTGTGCAATGCCGAGCATTGGAAATTCGAAAAAATATCTTGTTCCTTATGTCGGCACCCAACATAATTTGAAAAATATTATACTTTTAACAAAGTTTTCTATTTCATGACAAAATTTAAAGCAATTGCTATCTTAATATATCTTATTGATCTAACAATTTTTAAAAATAATATTAAATTTGGCCTGTTGAATTTGTCAGGCACTAATTTTTTTTGTTGAAAAAAACTACATTACCGCAGTGTTCAAAGATGTTACTGGATGAGTCCAAAATTAGGCAAAAGTACTCTCCCCTGTCAATTTTACTCATTACAAATAGAAAAATAAGAAAGTTTTGACTTCAAAAGTTGTTGTTATTTTAGTATATAAGTACCGATATTCTTTAATTCGAGTTAAAAAAAAATATTGCCGACTACTGGGACATGCCGAACTTAGGAGCACTCACCCTATTTTAGCTTCATTTGATTTTTCATCGTCGCTCTATCATTATCCGAGGACACCGAGATACAATATGTACAATACAATATGTTGCATGCCCAGTGACAATACTAAGAATCACAACGTCGAGCTTTCGTTTTCTATTAGTACCCAGCGGTCAAAGTGCTGCTTACAGAAGCGATGAACCGTCCCAGCGGCCAACAATGCCTACCGCCTACAACCGCCTACCACATGTTCAATTTCGGTGCTATGATTCGATGTGTACATAAGGGAACGTGTCCAAACTACGTGAACCATTTTTTACTACTTTTACCCCCCTCCCCCCCTCGGTTACAATCCGTAGAATAATTTAAGTGACCAATTTGTCCAAGTGTAGTACTTTCAGGTGAATAATGCGTTCCAAAAAATATTTGTTTTGAATTAATTTTATGAATAGAAACCACTAACCGATTTTAATGGTTATAGTCTCAAAAAACTCGTCATAGATTGAGGTTTGCGGCATTTGAGTAGAAAATTTATTTTTTTTCTACTAGGGTCATTATTTGGCCAGTTAGGGGATGGAACCCAAAATTCAGTTTTAAAAAAAAGTAATAATTATAACATATTATTAAAACATACCAAAAACGAATCCAATATTCTTCATATTAGGCTCGTTTAAAAGGTACTTGTGTAAATTTTTCGAATATACATAATGAACATGCTCGTTCTTGTTCCTACGGCATCTATATTATAGATTGAAGTTCGTGAGGCATTTTTCTTTAATTTAAGCCTATTTTTGTATGGGGACCCCCCTAAGGAGGGGAGATAGAGGGTAGGTATGTTTAAAGAAAATACTTGGGGTAAAAAAAAAGTGGGGGTCGGTCATATATATCAGCCCCCTAGGAGGGGTTTGACTGTAGTGACAGGCATTTTGTCTGAAATTGTGATAAAATTAAGGTGATTTTGTATGGGTGCCCCCTAAGGAGGGGAGATAGGGGGTCGGTATGTTGGGAAAAAATGTTAGGGAGACAAAGTTAATGGGGGTCGGTCAAACACTTGACTCCTCTAGGGGCACTCTGGGGCTAGTTAGGACAGTGGGGGGAAAATTCATAAAAAAAATTACTTTTGTATTGGAGCCCCCTTAAGGAGTGGAGATAGGGGGAAGGTATGTTTGGATAAATTGTTGGGAATAAAAAAATAATGGTAGTTGGTGCTACATTTGACCCCTCTAGGAGCTACTCTGCTTACAGTAACATCAAAAATTTGGAAAAAAATCAAAAATTAAATTTTTCAAATGACTTGATGCGTGACATTTTTTTTTACAAAATAACCTTAAAATTAGTATTTTATGAAGTCTAATAAAAGTTCATCGTACTATGATACAGGAAAAGAGTTTCAAAAAAAGTTATCACCCTAATGCACACGCACAGTTATGAATGTTGTTAATTTATAGGTCTCGCCATCACTGGCGTAGTTGAACGTCTTTTTGTGAGTTAGGGCTTTTTTCTTTCGCAAAATTGTTCGCTATGAGTTAGGGCTTTTTTAAAAGTAACTATAACTTCGGTATTTTCAATCAAAGGTCGTCAATTTTTTTGGAGGGGGTGTATTTGAGAGTCGACCATCAGAAAATGCAAAAATCTCGTTTTAAAAAAAAAATGAGTTACGCCCTTTCTATCCGAAGCTATCGATATGTAAACACATTGGCATGACTATGTCGCTCCACCTCGCAGACACTCTCATGCTGAGCATATCACCGAGGCGTCCGCAATGAAAGACGCTTGGACTTGTTCACCGCCGACACTATATGCTGCTGGGAACATACATACACGCATTATTGAGCAGATATGACTCATGGCTGCCACAGTTGGCGTTTTAACGCAAAACTGACACTATATTTTACAGTCGGCGGTGTGGCTCGTTTTCATTGTATTTGGCTCTTTTTTGGCTTTATTACGCCACGACAAAAATTACTCAGTGACCAATTCAAAGCAAAAAATTTTCGGTGCAAACACTCAAAATAATTTAGATTTAGCGGACCTAATCCACATCACAAAATTTTTGTTTTACAATATACATACATATATACATGTAATATAAGTGTTGGACCCTTTTAATTCCCATTGGCTCTTTTTGAATCGCTGTGGCACTTTTATATCTTTTTAAATGGCAACCGTTTGCATACTCTCTTTGCGCTGTAGTGAGAAAGAAGATCGAATGAACTGAGAGAACCGAAGTCAAAGTGAGAAACCAAGAGCGAGTTGAATCAAATCCCAGTCGGAATATGCAATGTTTAGCTATTACTATTTTTGCAATAGTTTCTATGCGGAATTTGTCGTTCAAAATTATAATTGCGATGTCATAAAAATGAATGATAGCTATCGTAGAATTTGTTTTTAACCACTCACGAATTTTTAAGACGTAATATTTTTCCTTTGTCATCAATGAATTTCCAAAAGAAGATATTCATGGAATATCAAATTGCCGACTGGGGTGTTACGTCGACGAATCACATAAAACTTTTTAGGAATGCTTCTCACTGAAAGCTACGCACCTAATATAGCCGAGATATACGTACACGACGACCGTGACGGTAACAACATATACAAATGCATTTTGAACTTAAAGATTTGCTCCCTGCTCAACGCGCCTATAGAAGTTTTCACTTCAAAAAATTGTAGCCTGCCAGACCAAAAACCAGTTGAGGTTTTACTATTCCACATGTGTACTTTCATTTGCAATTGGTTTGGTTTGGGCCCGAAAATTGCTGTCGCACAGTGTTATTCACCAGCAGGTTCTTTTTTCTAAAAATCTTGAAATGCTCGAAGCGATCAAAACTTCTTCAAGAATAATAAACTGCTTAAGAAGTGTCCATAATGCACCGACTCACCATAAGCTTATTGCGTTCTTAGAAGACAAGGATGCAAAACATACGGATCTTTTATTCCATTGCGAAGCTAGATGGCTGAGCCGTGGAAAGTGTTTGACACATCTTTTTGAACTACGTTGCGACATAACTGGGTTTTTGAAAGTGAATAAAAATCGTATTGGGAGATCTGGAGAGCTTCTTGGCTACCACTTAAATTAGTTAAGCCAAAGCTTACAAGGCAATAATAAGAATATTTGTGATTTATTGAGCATGGTGAATGAGTTTAATCGACGCTTGTCCTTAATTGTTGACCAGTTTTAAATACGTAATTTTGAAAATTTTTTGAGAACAGGTGAAGTTTACGGAGCTGCAAATTAAGACAAGCACACAGAGCAGTGTGATGTTCTCAAAATTTAAAAGTTTCTTTTGCAAAATATTTTAAAGACTTTTCAAAAATTTCATGCTTGATCGAACTGTACATATGAGATCCCCTTGACATGCTCTTTGAATGATTACCCACAAAGTGTTCAAGAGGAATTGCTGGCAATGCGGATAGATTTCACTCTCACATTACAAACAAGTAAGAAAGCTAAAGTCGGTCAAGCCCGACTTTGAAATACCCAGCGTCCCGACATTATGAGCGCACTATGTTTTGCTTCTCTATTTGTGGGCAGTGGCAGTGGGAGGGCAACATAAATTATTTCCGTACACCTTTCATTCGCCTTGGTGAACCTATGTTGCGAATTTGAAGCTTCTACGCCTTTTACTTCGGAAGTTACGAAAAGTCTTTATTTGTGGGCGTGGAAGTGGGCGGGCCACAAAAAATTTTTTCCTACACCTTTCATTCGCCTTGGTGAACCTATGTTGCGAATTCGAAGCTTCTACGCCTTTTAGTTCGGAAGTTACGAAGAATCTTCATTTTTGGGCGTGGCAGTGGGCGGGCCATAAAAAAAATTTTCCTACACCTTTCATTCGCCTTGGTGAACCTATGTTGTGAATTTGAAGCTTCTACGCCTTTTACTTCGGAAGTTACGAAAAATCTTTATTTGTGGGCGTGGCAGTGGGCGGGCCACAAAAAATTTTTTCCTACACCTTTCATTCGCCTTGGTGAACCTATGTTGCGAATTCGGACCTTCTACGCCTTTTTCTTCGGAAGTTACGAAAAATCTTCATTTTTGGGCGTGGCAGTGGGCGGGCCATAAAAAAAATTTTCCTACACCTTTCATTCGCCTTGGTGAACCTATGTTGCGAATTTGAAGCTTCTACACCTTTTACTTCACAAGTTACGATAAGCCCTTAATTTTGGGCTTATTTGTGGGCGTGGCTCGAGGTGGGCGGCGTCCATTTTTTTCCAGGATATGTCCCTTTTCGTAGTTAACCAGTACACCAAATATCAATGGAATGTGTTGAGTGGTTCGCAAGTTACAAGCATTTTACTGAAAACACATTATATTCATTTATGGGCGTGGCAGTGGGCGGATGTCTCCCATTTTTACTTAGGATCATACTCGGATCCCGATATACCTGTGTGCCAAATTTCGACTTGATTGGTCCAGCCGTTTCGGAGGAGATCCGACCACGGACGGACGGACAGACGGACAGACGGACGGACGGACAGACGGACAGACGGACAGACGGACAGACGGACAGACGGACAGACGGACATGTCTAAATCGATTCAGTTTTTGATCCTGATCATTTCTATATACATTTTTCTATATCTCCGGAGCTTAATTCTCCCTGTTACAAGATTTGCACAAAACTAATATACCCCGCTTACGCTGGGTATAAAAAGGCTTAAATTTTTGGAAAAGTCTAACACCCCTATTCTAAATAATAAACGAAAAGTTATTTCACCCGGAATATTTTTTTTGCCATATGTGAAAAATCAAATCAAGGTGTATTTAATAAGGTGGTAGCAGTAGCACATAACATATGGGTCTTTCCACAGAATTCCAATACAGTCGAACTTCCGTATAGTGAACGTCTATACAATGAAGTTCTCCCTACTATGAAATAATTTCAAACGCACAGCTTTTTCGTTCCATTTTCAGTGTTTTTTGATCTCCTTATAATGAATTTCCATACAGTGAATTTTTCCGTACAATGAAAAAAATTTCCATCTGAAAATGAAACTCCCATGTATTTTTGTCTCCATATAATGAATTTTTGCAACAGTTTTCGGTTATGTATGTTCAACACTGTTTACCAAGAAAAAAGTATAACATAAAAAGGGGACTCCCAATAATTTCGCAATATGTAACAAAAAACAGAAGAAAACAAGTTTAGGCAGCAGTCACTCGCGGATAGTCAACGAAGCGAAAATGACGCAAAGGTGTTACCTACAGTAGGACAGGTTAGCTCATCAATTGACGTACTTCGGACATATGTGGAGATGAAAAGTAACATACCGACTAATGTACTTGAATCCCTTTCTGTAATTGAAGGTTTTGTCGAGGACGAAAAATGGAAAAATGTAGTCCAAACAAAAATATCTGATTATTTTAAATAAAAGTGAAATATATTAAAGTTTCTGTAAAATGAAGTTTCTATATAATGAAGTGATTTTCTGGTCCCGTGCGACTTCATTATAAGGAAGTTCGACTGTATTATGAGAGAAAGATATTCAAATGTTGTAATTCTAAAGAATTTATACATTTACTTAACACCCATAATGAGAAAAATGTTAATAAAATTCAAAATAAGATGTTACTTGCTTTCGCTTACTTTTCATCGAATTTTCTATTTAATGGTTCCATTTAAAAACGCATTGTTTATGATTGCACTAATTACCAAATTGTTTGCTTACAACACCAATAAACTAAAAAAAAAAAAATGCGAAAAGAGCAAAGCGCACCTTAACAGCATAATTTTTGCCATAATTTCTACCCTGTGAAACGGAATTCCATAAAAACTAAAAATTAAAGCTATTTTTTTATATAAAGCTTAAAAAAATTTACTTTGGCCAAAGTAAATAATATAACTTTTCTATTTAATATTAAAGACTGCCACGTAACGCAACTGGTGTAAGTTAAAAATTTAAAATTTTTTCCTGCAAATAGTTGTATAATCAGCAATAAATGTTTTTATGTAGATGGACACCGTTCCTGAAAGAATTATAAACAAATCAAAGAAGTTTAGGGAAAAGTTAAAAGAAGATCCCGTAAAATTGCAAGCGTATCGCTTAAAAGCAAAGGAAAGAGCTCAAAAATATCGGCAGCGGCATTTAGAATTGTCAAAAACGAACAAAAAACTTACAAAGGAGAGGAGAGAGAAAGACCGCGTAAGACAAAAATAACACCGAATGAAAAATAAAAACAATAAATTGAAAGAAGTGCGTGAGGCGTATTATTGCAAGCAAACATTGGGAAAAGCAGTCAAGAAGGTAGAAAAGGCCTTGCCTATGAATTAAAAAAAAAAAAAATACAAGTTCTCAACGTTTTGAATGCCAAATATCTAAATTCAACAATAATTGCCGAAAAAAAATCTTCCCAGTCTAAAGAACACGAGCAGAAAATAGAGACTGTTAAAGACTTTTACAGGCGTGAAGACATTAGCGTCCAGGCTGCAGGTCGTAAAGACACCCTTGTTATAGATGGGATAATTGTTGCTAAGCGTTTTATGTCGATGACCGTTTTAGAAGCGTTTGAGTTGTACAAAAATGAATATCATGGGGAATATGTGAGTAAGTCAGCATTTTTCCAAAGTCGGCCAAGGGAAATTGAACTCACGAACAAGACACCCCACAATATGTGTGTCTGTCAGCACCATGCCAATTTAAGCTTTTTATTAGAGGGATGTGCGAAAGTATTAAAATCATTTACAACTAATATTGAAAGCTTCCTGCAAACTGCCTGTTGCAACATCGAGATGGAAAAATTTATGACAAGCGAATGCGACTGTCAAGTGGCAGCATTGGCGCACAGTTCAAGATCGTGTTACCTTAACTCGGACTATTGCTCCTTTGTCGGACCTCATTCACGAATTGGAAGCTCAATTGCCTTCATTTAAAGCTCATTTTTTTGTAAAGCGTGCTCAACAGCAATATTTCGAAATGAAGAAAAATACACTCAAGCCCGGAGAACTGATATTACAATTTGATTTCGCAGAAAACTACCGCCTTATGTGTCAAAACGAAGTCCAAAGTTAGTTACCAACAAAGCACGATTTTTACATGCGAAGCCTGATTGGCTGGAGACACAAAATCGTTTGCTATAATAAGTGACAAGCTAACCCACAACAAATACGATGTTTACTGTTTTATAACAACACTTGTGCAGCAAATAAAAAACCAATACGGAAATTTTCAAAATATCTTCATTTTCTCAGATGGAAGCAGCAGCCAATTCAAAAACAAGTTTATAGCTAGGAGCTTACAAAATATTTTAGTGGAACTCAGCTGAAAATATATTGAATGGAATTTCTTTGCCACTTCTCATGGCAAAGGAGCAATTGATGGAGTGGGAGCTGTAATTAAAAGAAAAGTTTGGTAGATAACGAAAGCAAAGATTATTATTTTGCACGACGCCTTAGCTTTATTTGAATGCGCACGAGACCACATAAATATGATTCATTTAATTTTAATAAGTGCAGATGAAATTGAAAGACTTTCCCCACCGTTAACGGAAAAATGGAAGAAGTGCCGAGCATCTCAGGCATGCATAAACTTCACTACTTATCATGTGAAGAAGATTTACAAATAAAAGTAGCTCGAACCGCAATTTCGTCAAAGAGAAATATTTAATATTTAACCTTTTTTTCTATTTTTTTTTTTGTTCTTATGGACCTTTTCAAACATTGACCTGAAGTTGAATTATCACTTATTTTTGTTGAATAAAAATTTTAAAACCAAACTACATCTGAAACAAATCGAGTTAATCATAAGGAAAAAAATTTCACGTAACGCAATGTCACGTCACTTTTTATACTATGGTTTGTATTAATAAAACTAAACATAAAGTTATAAAAAAAAATTATAAAAATTAAGCTTAACTATCTCTTAATAATATCCAAATAAGTAACATCAAAGTGTTTAGCTTATTTCGCTGGTTTTTGCACCTAAGTAAATGTGGAAAAATACCACTTCTATTTTTTGTCACGTCACGCAACATCTATTGTTGACCAATATGTCAGGACCCCGACTCTTACAGCACCCATGCTTTCAATTAAATAAAGAGCTCTTTAATTGCTTCCTAAAAACTTCTTCTTCTTTTTCTTTCGTGTTTAACTAACCCGGTCTATCCCGGGATCCGCAAAACGCGACCAGCTCCTCCATTTTGTTCTGTCGGTTGCATCATCCGAGGTAAGTCCTACAGCCTCTAGGTCCCATTTTATTGTTTCGATCCAGCGCTGTTTCGGACGCCCCCGATTTCTGCAACCTTGAATTTCCAGTGTGTAGCCTTCCTTTGCCAAAGTCTCCTCATTTGCTCTCAGGACGTGTCTATACCAGCGTAGCCTTGCTTCTCGCTTTTTCCCAATAAGTGGCGCAACTCCATAGCGTCTACGGATGTCTACGTTTGGAACATGATTAAGACGCGTGAGTCCGGGTATCCATCGAAGCAACTTTGTTTCCATAACAATAACCTTTCTTTCTGCTACTTTCGTTGCTGGTAGACATTCGGTACTATAAAGAGCGACTGGTCTGATGACATTGCGGTAAGTTTTGGATTTTAAGCGGTCGCTTATCTTTTTATCCCACATAACACCAGTCGTTGAACGCCACTTAAACCAAGCGGCGTTAGCTCCCTCAGTAACTTCGCGAGTGATCCTCCCGTCAGCAGAAAGTGTCGACCCAAGATATTTAATTTTTTCCGTCCTTGGTAGGTCAGTGTTATTTATTTTGATGGTCCCTGCTTCGTAATTGTCTGTTGTCATGTATTCTGTTTTCCCGACATTCAAACGTACTCCAAACATAGACAATCTTTCGTGCCAGTCTTGTACTTGTTGCAGCAAGTTGTTTTTCTTGGTTGAGGCAAGAAGAACATCATCTGCATATAGTAACGTCTAGGGAGGTGATATTTGTAGGTCTTCGGTAATTGAATCCATAACTAATAGGAATAAAAGGGGAGATAGAACTGATCCTTGGTGAACGCCTACAGATATTGAAAATTCAGATGAAATTCCGCCAGCAGAATGTACTCGAATTTCGGGATTTGCATACAGAATTGCCTGGTTTTGTTTTTCCCAATACGGTACGTTCAACGCTTTGGATGTGTTTTATACCTATATTCCAAGATTCCGCAACAGATGTGATGGGAGGTAGAGAAATCTTTGATCTAATGTCATCTTGCCAACCTCCAAATTTCCACTATTTCATTCTCTCAGGACCATTTTCAAGATGTCTATTTTTTTCTTGGTGGATCAACACGAATGTCACATACAACAGTGTGGTGTTGTGAAGTAATAGTCTCAGATGGTACTGCTTTTATGTCAAGTAGTGTAATTAGATCTTGACGGCAAATAAGCATGAAATGTATTTGAGACTTTGTGGTGCCACTGTAGTACGTTAAAATATGTGAAACGCGTTTCTTACGCCAAGTATTGCAGACAACAAGACTATGCGAGTCAGCGAATGCAAGGATTCGATCTCCATCGTTGTTCTTAATTCCGTAGCCCTGTCCTCCATGGCAAAAGTGACCTTCTGAGGTGCTTCCGACATGGCCATTAAGATCACCAGCAATAATCAAGAAATCCTCCTGTGGGACATCAAGGATAACTTCATCAAGGAGCTCCCAAAAAAAAAATACTTATGTTGTTCCGGACAACCAGGCTGTGGAGCGTAAAAACTGCAAAAGTGAATTTTCCTTCCGTTCGAAATAAGTAGAATTTTTATCAGGTGTTCATCTAGTCTTTAAACTTCAACTACTGTATCGCGAAATCTCTCAGAGATTACAATACTAACACCGTAACGAGTTTTCGTGATACCATAATAAAATAACTTATAACCTTCACCAATGTTACGTGCTTGTGCTCCACTCAATCGGGCTTCCTGAAGTGTACATATGTCGCTTTTTCTTTTTCTTAAACACAGCGCGAGGTCACTTAATCTACCAATAGTTAAGATGCCAATATTCAGACTCGCTACTCGAATTTTGTTAGAACAAAAAAGAGGGGTCGATTGAGTTGTGACGGTTTGTGGTATTACAGTCGGCCTGTCACTTGGCCTGTCACTGTTCGTCATATAACTATATGACTTCCAGACTGTCAACTTAAAATCTGAATTTAGCTCCTTAAGTTGAATTTAGAAAATACCCTTTCAGACTGTAAATTCTGAGTTTATGAGCTCACAAGCCTGTTCGAACTTAAATTAGATGTTTGCTTTGATTGATCGAAAAGATATCGTGGTATAGTGGATAGGCCTCCGCCTTGGAACCCGAAAGGCTGAGGTTCGAATCCGGACGCAAACAAGATTAAGTGGGGAGAAATATATTTAATTTATTTTTATTAATAAAACAAACGAAAATTCATTTCACCTCTAAAGATTTGAAAAAAGAAGCAAACAGGTAATTTCATCGTTGTCAAAAAAGGTAGTGAAATGTAAGGGTTGCAGCAACGAATGCCTAAACTCATGAGTTTATTTCTGAATTTAAATACCCTAAACTCAGTTTGAACTCACTACTAAAGTCTACTTATGGTACTAAATTCAGTTTAACGCAATAGTCTGGAAGCCATATTAGTGTTCATTATGTATTTAATTGGGTCCCAACTCGAAGCCGCTATCTCTGTTGGAGTGTGTAGTCACCCTTAAAACGATCTCATGGTTATCTATGCAAATGCAGGGAGGCCATGCGAAGGTTGGCACATACCCTTATAGGGAAATGTGCTCAGAGCTAGATCAGGTGCTAATAAGGACGAAGTCAACTTAGCCTACACCACCAACTTAATGGCGACGAACTTTGAACGTACTTCGAGATTTGCCAAGTTTTAACGGGATGGACATGAGCACAATATTAGCCCAAGAGCCGTTTCTGCAAGATATCAGTCTTGCATAATAAGGTCTTGGAAAACTGTTACCGCGAGCCCATATTAAACCAAAACAGATTCAGAAAGCAGTGTCAGTATGCCGTAAAAAAGATCTTACTGACGTCGATCTTAATGGGATACAATTTAACCTATGGTAACGATTATCCCGTACCGAAAACCACAAATAAAACTTTAGTATGTCATAAATTTTTATACGGACCGACGAAAATATTGAATAGTAAGAAAATGAAGAAAAAATGTTTGGGCTTTAGTTTGGCTTTTTTGGTGTTGAATATGTACGATTGTCGCGTGCGCAACCATGGAAATACCCATATGTCTTCTTCTTATTTCATTGTTTTCGGTTTTTTTTTTGTTGTTGATTTTATTTTTAAAACTTTGATTTAAATGTCACATATGTTGTTTGTTTACAAATTAGTTTTTGTATACATTAGTTGATATTGACATTTCTTTACTCCCAAAAACGTGTTTAACATTTGGTCGTACTCGCCACAACAAAAACCTCCCTGTTATTTTAGTCGAGTTGTACTTGTTGTAGAACTTCTATCACCTTATTAAATACACCTTGAATCAAATCCTGAATTCCGGAAGAAAACTTTTTCACTTCGAATAATTTTTTATTTTTCGAATATCAAGGTGATTTCAAAAAAATTTGAAAATATAGAGTGCTAGAACCCAAATTTATTTATTTATTTATTTAGTCAATGAAACTGAGTTTCGTACAGACTACTTAGATCTAAATATCTTAAAGCAAAAACTACAATCTTGACTTTAATATTACTTTTGGTAAACACAAGTCAAAAAATGTATTGGAGGATAAATTGTTGCAGAACGCTAAAGACCTGTAAACAGGCGCATAACAAGCATAATTGGTACGCCTTAGGCCGAGATAAAATATATTAGAAAACCTCAAATGTCTAGCAGGCGCATTAAAATTAATAAGTTCAAGTAAAGGGGGGCAGTCTATTCTTGAACTAACAATGTCAGCAATAAAAAGAACCGATAACATAGCTCGACGCGATTCAAGGGATTTTAAACCGATGAAAGAACAGCGAACAATATACGCAGGGAGCTCATTACCAAAGTTAATGGAACGAACCGCTAGACGGGTAAATGATTTTTGCACCCGTTCGATGCGTGCAACATGCGTAGCATAGAATGGATTCCACACAATGGAAGCATATTCCAATCTAGAACGTACTAAAGAGATAAAAAGTGACTTAAAAGTATAAGGATCCGTGAAATTTGTGCTATTTCGTCTTATAAAGGCGAGCATTTGATAGGCCTTAGGAATGACCTAGTTAAGGTGCTGCGTAAAGAAAAATTTAGAATCAAAAACAACTCCCAAATCCTTTACAACAGCAACTTGCTTAAGAGGATTGCACTCAAGAGAATAAGATGTATTCAACACCGCATCAGCCTTTGAAAAATTTGCAAATGCGCACTTATCGAAATTGAGGAATAGCTTATTATGAAAACACCAATCTGATATCGCATTGATGTCGGATTGGAGAATCATGGGATCTTGCAGGTTACGAATTTTTTTTAAAAATTTTGAAATCATTAGTATAAAGCAGGCATTGAGAGCCTTTAATACAATTAGTGATGTCATTTATAAACAACACAAAGAGCAGTGGCCCTAAGATGCTGCCTTGCGGAACACCTGAGGTTGCAATGAAAGAATCAGATTTAACATTATCAATACAAACAGCAGAAATTCTATTGGACAGATAGGACTTCAACCATAACAAAAATTTGGAGTGAAATCCAATTGAGAAGAGTTTACTGATTAAAATGTGATGTGAGACTTTATCGAAGGCTTTCGAAAAGTCCGTATAAATAACATCTACTTGTGAGCCTTGCGAAAAAGCTGATAATCAATATTCAGAAAAGACTGTGAGATTAGTCAGAGTTGATCTACCCGCGACAAACCCATGTTGAGAAGTAAAGATAATATTTTTCGTCGCAAAAGCCATTTTAACCTTTACAATACCTTCAAATAGTTTGCTGATATTTGAGAGTCTGGAAATTGGCCTATAGTTGCACACAAGATTCTTATCACCAGATATAAAAATCGGGCTAATAGTTGCAATCTTCCAGTCGTCAATAAAAACACCACTACATAGTGGTTTATTAAAAATGATTTTTAAAGGCAATGCTAGACTATGAACACAAGATTTAAGGATGATACCGGAAATCCCATCTAAATCTATTTTAGTAGAAGTATTCAACTGCGTAATACCCTGGATAATATCACAGTCCGTCAAATTTAACGAACCAAAATCTATCCCAGAGCTACGATCATACGAACAGTGCCGAACATCTGGAATGCTCGAGACAGGAGCCAAATTCGATTTAAAGAATAATGCAAATAAATTAGCAGACTCTAAGGAATTTGTAGAGGTAGTATCATTTAAATGCATGGTTATAGGGATTTTTGAACTCTTTCTCTTTGAATTTACAAAACGCCAAAACTCTTTCGAATTTCTCTTAATGCTGCATTCGATTTTTGAAATATATCTAGTGAATAAGAAATTATTAAGGAAATTAAATTCACGCATATAGTGCCGGTATTTAGAAAAATAATCCAAATTACCCGTACCTACATATTTTTTGTAGAATTTATTTCTAAGATCTTTTTATTTTATTAAGCCCCAACGTTGCCCAGGGTATTTTATATTTACGATGAGAAATACGCGGAATAATATCACTGCAGATATAATATTAAGTAAAACTGACTTGAAGTATCTGAACGCCATCTCGGTGTTTAACGGTTGCAACAAGGTATCCCAGTCAATACTAACAATTTTATGATTTAGAAGATCAAAATTACAATTATTGAAGTCGAAATAAAATGAATTTTCAGAATTATAAACAAGTGGTAAAAAGTCATAAAACTCTAAGATAATAGAAAGTGGATAGTGATGTATGGAAGCCGGCGAGAATGAAAATTCAGAAATCGTTACAGTACAATTAATATTATCACTGACCCATACCAAATCCAGCAAATTATTAAGCTTATTAAATATATCATTAACCTGCGTTAGGCCAATACCCGAAAAAGTATCTATCAAATATGCATCAGTGTCCAGTGGCGTGTCTAGAGAAATACTGCTTTGATAGTGCTTATATTTTCCACAGTGGTATATTGAACAATTATAAGACATTAACCCAAAAAATTTTGGGGGGGGGGCTAGAGGAAGTTTAGAGAGTTATGGACCAAAAACCAAAAAAATCCGAAATTTTCATACCGTCCGATTTTGATGAAAATTTATATATAGAATAAGTGAAAAATTCTAAGAATTTTAGCATTAAAATTTTTTCAAAAAACTGGTCCTTTCTGGACCAGTTTGGAACTAGACCCTAACTAGACTAGTTGTAATCGGTTTCTTGAAAAAATTTAGACGCAAAAATTCTTAGCATTTTTCGCTTATTCTATATATAAATTTTCATCCAAATCGGACGCCATAAATTTTTCGGATTTTTTTGGTTTTTGGTCCATAACTCTCTAAACTTCCTCTAGCCCCCCCCCCCCATAAATTTTTGGGTTAATGTCTTATAATTGTTCAATATACCACTGTGGAAAATATAAGCACTATCAAAGCAGTATTTCTCTAGACACGCCACTGACAGTGTCTGTACACATAATAAACGGAATTAAATTTGATTCACTTGTACTCGTACGAATCCAATTTAATTTGCTCAGATTAAAATCTCCAACAACGCAGAGATTGTCACCCTGGGAATTAGAATTGGCAATGCACTGAGCGTTGACAATATGCATTTTATATAACTCGAAAGAGCTATTTGGTGGTATATACGATGCACATAAAAATATGCGACCATAACTACCATGAATAACCACTGCAAGCTGATCAATTAACGAATCATTAATAGAGAGAGTGATCGTATAAGCTGACAAAAACCTTTTTACAGCAATGAGAACGCCCCCACCTCTAGTGCAAGCAGTTTTTTGAGCATCACGATCTTTACGAAAAATTTGATATATAGATCAAAAAATTCTTCGTCAAAAAACTTGAATTTAGCCATGATTCAGTGATAATAATAACATCAAAATCAGAATGCGAAGAGAGAGCAGAAAAAATTTGTGTTTTAGTACGCATACCCGCCGCATTCTCATAATAAATTTTTAATAAGTTTTTATACCCAGCGTAAGCGGGTTATATTAGTTTTGTGCAAATCTTGTAACAGGGAGAATTAAGCTCCGGAGATATAGAAAAATATATATAGAAATGATCAGGATCAAAAACTGAATCGATTTAGACATGTCCGTCTGTCCGTCTGTCCGTCTGACCGTCTGTCCGTCTGTCCGTCCGTCCGTGGTCGGATCTCCTCCGAAACGGCTGAACCAATGAAGTCGAAATTTGGCACACATGTATATCGGGGTCCAAGTATGATCCTAGGTAAAAATGGGAGACATCCGCCCACTGCCACGCCCACAAATGAATTTATTGTGTTTTCAATAAAATGCTTGTAACTTGCGAACCACTCAACACATTCCATTGATATTTGGTGTGCTGGTAAACTACGAAAAGGGACATATCCTGGCAAAAAATGGACGCCGCCCTCCTCGAGCCACTCCCACAAATAAGCCCAAAAATAAGGGCTTATCGTAACTTGTGAAGTAAAAGGCGTAGAAGCTTCAAATTTCCAGCATAGGTTGACCAAGGCAAATGAAAGGTGTAGGAACAAAAATTTATGTAGCCCGCCCACTGCCACACCCACAAATAGAGAATTTTCATAACTTCCGAAGTAAAAGGCGTAGAAGCTTCAAATTCGCAACATAGGCGAATGAAAGGTGTAGGAAAATTTTTTTTATGGCCCGCCTACTGCCACGCCCACAAATGAAGATTTTTCGTTACTTCCGAAGTAAAAGGCGTAGAAGCTTTAAATTCGCAACATAGGTTCACCAAGGCGAATGAAAGGTGTAGGAAAAAATTTTATGCGGCCCGCCCACTGCCACGCCCACAGATGAAGATTTTTCGTAACTTCCGAAGTAAAAGGCGTAGAAGCTTCAAATTCGCAACATAGGTTCACCAAGGCGAATGAAAGGTGTAGGGAAATAATTTATGTTGCCCTCCCACTGCCACGCCCACAAATAAAGATTTTTCGTAACTTCCGAAGTAAAAGGCGTCGAAGCTTTAAATTCGCAACATAGGTTCACCAAGGCGAATGAAAGGTGTAGGAAAACATTTTATATGGCCCGCCCACTGCCACGCCCACAAATGAAGATTTTTCGTAACTTCCGAAGTAAAAGGCGTAGAAGCTTTAAATTCGCAACATAGGTTCACCAAGGCGAATGAAAGGTGTAGGGAAATAATTTATGTTGCCCTCCCACTGCCACGCCCACAAATAGAGAAGCAAAACATAGTGCGCTCATAATGTCGGGACGCTGGGTATTTCAAAGTCGGGCTTGACCGACTTTAGCTTTCTTACTTGTTTACATTATTATTGTTTCTATCGCTATTATTAGAAGAGTTAGAAGAGCTATAAACTATGACCGGTTGAATGGCTCTCTTTGTTTTTGAAAAAAAACGAAAATCACGCACTCTTACTTCCGCCGGCCACAGAGACGGAACAAATAGTTTGTGATAATCAACCGAAGAGACGCCTAGTTTAAAATTAATACGTTTAAGACAGTCCACAAGAGCATCTTTTTTTATAAGCTTATAACAAGAGAGTGAAGTCTTCTGGTTCGTTCTGGATGTGCAACTTTTTTTGTATGGAAAATCGGAAAAAGACGCACATTGAAGATCTAGAAAATTTTTGTTGATTTGTATGAGACGTCGCACATTTGAGATCTAGAAAAATTTTTTCATTTGTATGAGACGTCGCACATTTGAGATCTAGAAAATTTTTGTTCGTTTGTATGAGACGTCGCACATCTAGAAAATTTTGGTTGGTTTATATGAGATGACATACATTTAGGTCTTTGGAAATTTAGCAAGTTTGTATGAGGTGACATACATTTAGGTCTTTGGAAATTTTTGGAGGTTTATATGAGAAGGTTCGCATTGAGCCTCATTGAAGAGGTGAGGGGGTGAGAAACTGTGCGGTAGGAGAGCATATATAGTTCAATATGTAAACATTGGGATAGAGCTGGAGTTGACTTATCGCTACTGAAGTCATTGAGATGAAGAAAAGGCATGATTTTTTAGCCAGAACAAGTTGAAGCTTGCCTCATTGAATGTTTTGAAAAATTAGTACATATATGTGTGAGTATGGTGTGGGTGAGAAGCTGTGCGGTAGGAGAGCATATATAGTTCAATATGTAAACATTGGGTTAGAGCTGGAGTTGACTTATCGCTACTGAAGTCATTGAGATGAAGATAAGGCATGATTTTTTAGGCAGAACAAGTTGAAGCGTGCCTCATTGGATGTTTATTCAAAAAATTTTCAAGTTCAAGTTCAGTTCAATCAGGGGGATATTTTTGGGATTGAATGTTTTGAAAAATTAGTACATATATGTGTGAGTATGGTGTGGGTGAGAAACTGTGTGGAAGTTTGAAGAAAAGTGTGAAGGTATAAAAATAAAATTTGTTCTATTGACACTATCATTCTTACAAGTGAAGTGTGCATAAAATCAGATTTTCTCCTTTGACGTTGCCATTCTTTAAAGTGAAATCAAACAGTTCAGTTTAAATTTATCGAAAAATCGATCGTGAGCGTCGGTTTCGAAAGTAGTGTCATCTTTAAGTGTATAAAATCCCCGTGGACTTGTCCAATCCGTATCGTGATCCTCGTATTGATAGAGACTAACGTCCATCATCAAAGTTTACACTCAAAGACGATCGCAGACAATTCCGCCGTCAAACCCCCAGGTATGTGACCCTTTCCATCCTTTTCTGAAGTGTGTACGTAGCATTTAATATTTTTATTTAATGTAATATATTTTATATGTATATTTATTCCTTTCATTCCTACTGGGAACGTAGGGTTGAATTTAATATATTTTGCTTTTTTGTTTCTAGAATATAAAAATTAACAATCAAAATGAATAAGGCTTGCGAAATTTGTTTAAAGGAGTTTTCTTCGGAAACGGGTATGAAACGCCATAAAAGGGCAATGCATTTAAAGAACAATTTTTTATGCGAATATTGCGGTGTTATTTTAAAGAATCATTTTACTCTCAAACGACATTATGAGACAACTCATAGTATGGAATTTCCAAACCAAGACCAAAACGATTCTGATATTCTGTGCGAATATTGCGGTATTAGATTTAAAAACCGTTTTGCTATAAAAAGTCATTATGAGACACTTCATGGTACGGAATTTCAAATCCAAGATCAAAACATGTCTGATGAAAACCTTGTCACGAAGAAATGTGAAGCATGTGAAGTAGATGTTATTATAACAGATTGGTCTTATCATCTGCGAACCAATCAACATAAAAAGAATAGCATGGTTGACTTTAGTGAAAACCTCAAGAGGATAAATCATGCTTTTAACGAAAAAATGGAAACTCTAGTTTATGTGAATAAGGATGAAAGTATACTCATTCCAGAACAGTTCTTTGCAGCTGCAAAAACAGAAGTTCTGGACGCATTGAGCAACCTAATTCTAAAGCATACATCGATAAAATCTAACATAGAACTATTTTGCGAATATTTGCTAATCAAGCAAAATGAGGAAGAAACAAAAATAATGATAAAATCTTCATGGACACTTAAATGATCTCATTAATAATTTAACCATTAATGCAAACAGTTCATTGAGAGCGTTATCAGTAGCAACAACAAAGTCATGGATGATGAATTGCTTTCCAAAATTATTCAGACGAGAAAAGTTTTGAGGGATAAGTTCAAAGCCATTAAAATTAATGATTTAAGGGCAGCAGAAAGTCTGGAAAAAACTTTTCTACCAATCACAGCTCCAATTAAGGATTTGCTTACAGAAACTAAAGTTAAAAATGAAATAGTAAATGATTTGGCTAAAAACTCTAAAGCAAATATTTCAACTTTCAACAAAAAAAATTTATTCAAAAGACCGATGAAAAAAGATAGGAGGAAAAAAATTAATAAACTACCAAAGATTGAAACTAGTACACCAAAAAGGTCTAATAGTGTTGATTCTGTTCAAGATTATGATGATGATGAAGAAAGCAATGATCAATTTTATAGCAATGATGATGACGTTGATGATGATGATAATAAATCAAACACTATTAAAGCCATGGAAGAAGAAGAAGGAGAAGTCAGTAATTTGTTAAATGAACCGAATTTTGATCTACTAGAAAAGCAAAACAGTCTAGATAGAATATTTGGATTGAATTACAATTCGGAAAAGCAATTGATGTTTGGAGACTCAAAAATATCATTCAAAAGTTCTAATCAAGTTCAAATTGGTGACGAAACATTTAAAATGACACCAGGACTTTTTCAGTTAATGTTCACAAAAATCCTATCGAATATACTGAACCGGATTTAAAATTGTATAAGAAAATTCTATTGAAAACTAATGCCTATAGACGTGGCTATACATCTCGTGGTCAAGTCAATGGAAACAAAGGACCCAAGTATCTAAACATTATTCAATTTTTAATCAAAGATGTGGAGAGTAAAGGGTCAAACTCGAACTTAGATGTGAAGAAAGAAGGATTTGGTTTAATGAATTTAAATTTGAATCCAATCAACTATATATATTGGGATGACCCAAATGAATTGGTTAATCGTTTACGACTACTCATAGCATCACAATCTGCAGGACATAATAATCATAACAACGAAATTATTTCAATTATTGAAGAGCTTAAAGAAGCTGACATAATTGAATGAAAACTCGACGAAAAATAAAAAGATGAGCGTGGACAAATTCGGTCGATATAATAACAATACATCCAAGTCAAAAAGTTTTAATACGGAATTGACTCTAAGCGCTAGCAGAGATCACAGCTTCAACGCTCATTTTAAACGCATCAGAAATCTTAAAGATCCAATAGTAAAGGGCGACGCTGCAACGCAAAATTTTGTAATTCTAAGTCTTGATGCGTATCGAACTGAATTTCAGGATTCAATTAAAGCTTATGAAAGTCACCGTAATAAAGAAATTGAAACCGTTTATGAAAAAATTAAATCTATTGAACGCGATATTGATGAGAGGTTTAAGGTGTATATGGAATATGTTGAGAAGCGTTTAGAAGGTACGGAAAATGTTTTGTTTTCAATGATTTCTAATCAAAACATTATTCAAAAACCAAACCAAAACCACACAATACCATCTTCAAGATGAGTCGATATCAAATAGTTGAGGAGCTCCATCGACAGGCACGACGAAATTTTAAACGAAGAGCTGTTATAACCAAAGATATTGATGATCTTTGGCAAGCTGATTTAGTGGAAATGGGTAATTACTCTACATTCAACAAAGGTTATCGCTACCTACTCACAATCATTGACACTTTCTCCAAATATGCCTGGACCGTTGCGATAAAGTCGAAAACAGCTCCTGATGTTACCAAAGCAATGAAAAGTGTATTTGAATGCGGTCGAAAACCTAAAAATTTGCAAACAGATGATGGGAAGGAATTCTTCAATAAAGAGTTTCAACTTTTAATGAAACAAAACAAAATAAATCACTACTCTACCTATAGTGTAATGAAAGCCTCGATAGTTGAACGATTTAATCGCACTTTGAAAAATATGATGTGGAAGGGCTTCAGTAATCGCGGTTCTTACAAATGGATTGATGAATATCAAAAATTGACTAAAGAGTACAATGGATAAGTCCACAGAACAATAAAAATTGCACCCGATAAAGTGAATTCTTTAAATGCAGCAACAATTCTAAAAACGATTTACAACCGTCTGAAAGTCTATAATAAGCCCAAATTTCATGTAAACGATTACGTTCGAATAAGCAAATATAAACATGTTTTTGAGAAAGGTTACACACCCAATTGGACAACGGAAATCTTCAAGATAAATAAGATTCAAAATACCAATCCATGTACTTATATTCTAGAAGACTATCAGGGAAATGTAATTAAGGGTGCTTTCTATACACAAGAATTGCAAAAATCACGTTTTCCTCACATGTATTTAGTTGAGAAAGTTATAAAGAAGCGGGGTGATAAAGTGTATGTAAAATGGTTGGGGTTTTCCGATAGTCACAACTCTTGGATAAATAAAATATATACTATGAAAAAATTTTATAAAAAGAAGTTTTATTTCTTTGATTGATTCAGTTTACTTTACTATCTCAACCCTTCAAGATGTCAAGAACATTGACTTTGACTGGAAATTCCTCAATTCTTACAGCAAATTATTTTCCTCCCATAGAGCTTAAAAAGGAATATGTTTGTGGACTGATTGATTTTCATACATATTACTCAATACCGAATATTGATGAAAAAAATAACCTTTTTCACATTGGCAAGCATGTAATCGAGCTTCCTATCGGGTCATATGAGTTCGATGATATTGTGAAATATATTTTAGACGCATACGAAAATCAAGAAGCAGCAGCAGCTGGTGCTACATTAAGTATAAAGGCCAATAATAATACATTAAAAGCTGAAATCTTCTCTGAAAAAGATATAATTTATTTTGATAGAGAGAGAAGCATTGGATCGCTTTTGGGATTTTCAAAGCGTCAACTTAAACCTGATGAAACACATATATCGGATACAAGTTTAATGATTACCCAAAACAATGTTGTACGTATTGAGTGCAACATTGTGGGCGGTTCATATGTTAACAGTACCTTGGCACACACCTTACATGAATTCTCTATAAATGTTGAACCGGGATATAAAATAGACATAATTCCAAATAATGTTATCTATTTGCCTGTGATCGTCAAAGAGATAGGTTCAATTGCAGTTAGACTTGTTAACGAAAACGGTGTATTATTAAATTTTCAAGGAGAAACAATTACATTAAGACTCCACTTGAAACCTGTTGAATAATTAGCATCAGCTATGATTATATTTAATAAAAATGGTGTGAACGATGGTTCTTCTATCAGTTTATCTTCATCTCTTGTACATAACGCATCAAGAATAAGCAAAGAAAAATTTCTTATAAAAAAGCCATTAAGTATTAAAAATAGAAACTTTTTACAATCATTGGGATTTACTTACATTAAAAAGAAATGAATAATATCTTGAGAGTTGGAGAACAACCCGTCTTCGATGAGTCTATTACGAAGAAAGAATTTCACACATATCAACCATATTTGCAATCCTTTAACAACAATGATGAGATACGGATAGCAATTCAAAATCAAGATCTCTACGTTCTACCTCATGAAAGCTTACTGTACATTGAGGGGGTTGTTTCAATTGGTTCCGAAAATGCAGAACCCAAAGGAGTTAAATTTCGAAATAATTGTATTGCATATCTATTTGAGGAAATACGTTATGAAATGAATGGTGTGGAAATCGATCGCACACGGTACTTGGGTCAAACTTCTACTTTAAAAAATCTTGTATCCTTAAACAAAAATACAAGTACAATGTTGGAAAATGCCGGTTGGTCTCCGGAAGAAAATATTAAACCAGCTATAAATAATGGCTATTTCAATTTTTGCGTACCACTAAAAATGCTGATGGGCTTTGCCGAAGACTTTGATAAAATTATGATAAATTCAAAACATGAGCTTATCTTGCTACGTTCTAGATCAAATGATAAGTCTGTCTATAGTACGGAAGAGAGTGAAAAGGATAACATTAACTTAAAGCTCTTAAATGTTGCTTGGAAGGTTCCCCAAATTCAATTATCCGATGCAGCCAAATTGAAAATCTATACAACTATTAAAGAGGATATTCCTCTACCTATATCATTTCGTAGTTGGGAATGTTACTTTTATCCAGAGCTACCTCAAAGTACAAATCATACATGGAACATAAAAGTAGGAACACAAAGTGAGCGTCCTCGTTTTATTCTTATCGCTTTCGAGAATGGAGAAAAGTTTACAAATTGTAGCTTAACCGATTTAAAAGTACATTTAAACTCTGTTTCATATCCATACGATGACCTAAATTTAAATTTGTCTCGTAATCGATATGCTCTCTTATATGAAATGTATGCAAGGTTTCAACAAAGTTATTACATGATTGAGTCACACCCAC
>JAIPUU010000371.1:0-29968 GCA_020466095.1 Chlorops oryzae
CAAAGAATATTGTGGAACAGAAACACTTTATCACTTTGCTCTAAAATGCAATTTGATAAGTGCAACGTGAAAAGTTGATAAATTGCTGTGTGGAATAGGGCCCTGATTACAATTTTTACTTGTGCTATGTTGCTAAGTTTAACATTGATTTTATTTATTATTGCAAAATAAAATTTTCAATACATACATTATCGGTATCAAAAATCAAAAATTCTTATTGTATTTATCTTAATTAAGTCTAGCAACTCAACGCGTCGACTGCAGGCCTGCGATCGCCGAAGAGTAAGTACCTTATGGCTAACGATAATAATAATTTTTGTATCCTTATGAACTTAATTGCATTTCGTGCTTATTAATATATAATATATACATCCGCACCTAAGAATTAACGTTCAAGTTCGCAACTTCTTCTCGGTTATTTTCGGTTAGTTTTTTTAAGTAAGAAAAGAATTTGTTTTGTCTTTTGGTTTGCCTTCAAGTGTAGAGTTTATAAATGTACCCGCAAGGACACCGCTTTTAAGAAGCGCTGCAATTTTGCAACGAAGAAAATTAAATGTAATAGAAACATAACTCATAAATTAAAGAATGTTGTTAAGGTTGATCTCGAAATAATGTGCTGAATTCCTTTTAAGAGCTACGACCCAAACGCCAGCTGAGTACGATTAAGGGAACTTCCGTCAAACGCGTATCAGGCCATTTCTTGGAAGCCATGGTTGGGAATAAGGGCTAGGCAACCGACACCATTGCCTTCAGTAGTAGATAATGATTCAACGCTTCCGCCGCATTTAGTTTCCGTTCCGGTTAATTTCCTTTTACACTATATCCAGTTAGGTGGCACGTAACATTTTGGAATGTTGCCAGATCGAAAGTTAGCATAGAAAGAACCCCCTCATAGTCCGGCGAGCCAAGCCCCAGGCAAATAAAACGTGCTGCCTTCTATGTTAACTTACGGGCGAGTTTAGAGAGAAAAATATAAAGGAAAACGCAAACTCTGAACAGGCAAAGAAACATTACATCTTTTTTACAGGTAAACGCGTAACCTTTTCGCCCAAGCAAGCCAATCCTAGTGTGAAATTATATTAAATATTTTTTTTGGTAGAAATTTTCAAAACTTCAATTACCTAAAAGTATGTCATCTTTATCACTATCATCTGAGTCGATCTCGCCAGCTTCCGCAATGAGACCCCAAATCCTTTCAATAAACAAGTGTTTCTCACTTAACTCCATTTAATTATTATTCGCGTAAAATAATTATATGCGTATGAAACAAAACACAGACCCCGAATGATGCAGTCACAAATAAAATTGAATTGATTCAGTCAGAGTTGCATCAATAGTTTCGTATCTTAAAATCACCCCTCACGTAGAGTTGCATCATTATTATTTTTCCATTTACATGTTAATTCAACCCTGCGTAAATGAGGAAAACGTCAAAATCCAAAGTTGAGCAACTCGAGTTGCTGGCCCAATGTAGGCAAGAAAGCAACTCCAAAAGAGAATTCGATATGAGTTGCGCAACTAAAATTTCCTAGTGTAGAAGGCCTCATTACGACTAGTTTTATACTTTTTCATCTCTCGCTCACAGTTTCTAAACGTGTGCAAAAATTTTCTCTTTTACGCTCTTCTACCCCTGGAGCTTACCCTTTTTGCACCTCTGGTCAAAATGCTCCCTTGAGCTTATGGTTGCTCAAGTTTTGGGGAACGTGCTTAAGAAATTGTTTCACTTTCAAAACTGTTTGCTTTAAAATGAACCATTAAAAAAAAAATTAAATAAATTTAAACCTTAAAAATTGAGTAGAAAATTTTTGTCTTCCAAAACAACTACACTCTGAACAAAAAAAACTGTAATTAAAAAAAATATTCAGAAAAATTCCCGCCGCCAGCAGGGATAGAACCCCGAAGCTCACGACTGTCGAGTTAGAGTTTAAAGCACTGAGCTATCGAAACCTCCGGAGACGGTTGATCAGAATGCGAACTTATACTTCAAAGTGAACGAAAGCGAATTTGAACATAAAAAGTAACTGTTTTTCAACTGTTCATTTGACTTCCTTTTTCAGTGCATTTAATGCGGAATACAATTTATTTGACCACTCTTACTTTAACTGTTCTAAGTAGTTGATTTAACTGTTGTTATTTCTCTCGGTGTAGGTAAAATATCTGGTTTTGCTGTCCTTTTTATAAATGCTAATCAGAAATTTAAGTATAAACTAATGAACACCTATTCCTCGTCTTTTGATGAGCTACAAGCCATTTTTATGGCTATTAGACTTGCCAAGAGAAGAGGATTAAAAAAATTTGCGATTTTTATGGACAGTCCTATTGCCTGCCAACTCCTTGAGAAGAACAGCACAATCTACTTTGTTGTGGCCATGATTCTGAAATGATACTCTTTGGGTGATTTTTAAAACTATTTTCTATTTATTTTAATAAATTTTACGAAGGCGCGACTTTGTCTTTTTGTATGTCTTTTTTCTTCTCGCCGGAAGTCGTTCTCTCTCTCTGCTTGCCATACTTTTTTAGTGTAGCCACCTACGGTCATAATTATGGTAGCTAAAATAATCTACCTTATATTACAGTGTTGCATATAGTTACATCTTTACATATTATATCTTACAGTATAACATCTAGAGTCAGATCATTACAATCTCGGCCAATCTGACCTCACAATCGACCTCGATTGTCGGTTTTAATTTAACTATTATTATTCGCTATTCCCTTCCAAAAACTCATAGTCTTCATATTCACTACTATCTTCTAAAAATTCATAATCTTCATACTCGTTATTATTTTCTAACGATTCATGATTTTCATCTTCGTTATTATTTTCTAACAATTCATAATTTTCATCCTCGTTATTATTTTCTAAAAATTCATAACTTTCACATTCATTAGTGTTGCTTTTAGAGTCCATTACTTCATTGACGTTTTTCTGTTCCAGCCATTTTTTTATTCTTGTAGAGTCTACTACTCCTGTATATGGTATTTGTGTAATTTGGCAATTTTCTACATCTGTTATTTCATAACGATCGTTACCCAACTTTTTCTTTATGACGTAGGGCCCGCGGTATTTTGCTATCAGTTTTTTGTTTACACCCGCTGTCGTGTCAACGTTTTTTAAAAGAACTAAATCACCTATTTCAAACGTTTTTGCAGGCGCATGGTGCTTATTAAAATATTGCAGGTTATATGACTGGGATTTGTCTATAGCCCTTGCGGCTTCTTCTCTAATAGTGTCTATGTTTACTGTTTCATCGTTATACACATCTCTCAGGTATTCAGTAATTTCATCTAACATTTCGCCTCTTTGTTCAACTCCAAATAATATTTTACTAGGGGATTTTCCAGTAGTGCAATGATCAGTATTATTTATAGTGAATTCAACCTGTGACAACATACTAACCCAGTCGGAATGGGTAATTGGTTCTGTGATTTTGGACAATATTGCTTTTAGCTGGCGATTTACCCTTTCTACCTGTCCATTCGACTGCGGGGATGCTACTGATACCAACACGTGTAAAACATTGTTTTCCTTAAGAAAATCTTTGAATTCACTGGACGTAAACGCTGTTCCTCGGTCACTAACAATTCGTCTGGGTCTGCTATAATTATTAAAGTACTTTTTTAATGCGCAACACACCTCTTTGGTTCCGGGAGAGTTTACAGCGAACAATTTTACAAATTTTGTAAATGAATCTATAATTACTAATATATGTTTGCGTTTCGATCGGATGGCTGGTAGAGGACCAAGGTGGTCAACATGTAATGTGTCAAAGGGGATTGGTTTCTTTTGTATGTTGTATAAATTTCGCTCATTTTTTCTATGAGGGGCAGAATAATATAAGCATTTTAAAACAATTTCTTATAAATTTGTTTAATTTATCTCTCATGCTCGGAAACCAATAATACTTTTTTATTTGGTTCAGACATTTTTCTATTCCTGAATGGCCATACTTTTCATGTGTAATCCGCATTATGTTATCCTCTAGTTCTTCTGGGACATATAACTGTTTCCGTCTTTTGTCGTTTATGCGGAATACTAGCCCATTCTCGAGTACATAATCATTTAAATCTGATTCCCCCAATTTGTCCCTTAATATTTGAATTTTTCTATCTCTACTTTGTGCTACTTGCATATTGAAATCTACGTCATAATCCTCAATGGTTGCTACAAGTGTTGCTCTGCTTAATGCGTCAACATGGGACATAAGCTCTCCTCTTCGATGTCTTATATTGTATTCATAATTTTCTAGTTCGAGTGCCCACCTAGCTATTCTTGGGTTGGCCAGTTTCTTGTTTAGCGTCAGGGTTAATGAGTTGCAATCAGTAACTATTGTGAATGGGATTCCCTCCAGGTAAATTCTGAATCGTCTCAACGCGTAAATTATGGCGAGAGTTTCCAATTCAAAGCTGTGATATCTTGATTCTGACGGCGAAGTACACTTAGAATAATATGCTATAGGATGAAACCTATGATCTTCCTGCTTCTGTAATAGTACAGCTCCGAAACCTTTTGAACTCGCGTCAGCGTGTAATTCAGTCTCTCTATTTGGATTGTAAACAGCTAAAACTGGTCCATTCACTAGTTTGTCCTTAAGCGCACAGAACGCTTCTGTACATTCGTCTGTCCAATTGAAACCATTTTTTTTTAGATTGGTTAATGGTTTTGCCAATCTTGAAAAATCGGGTACAAAACGGCGGAAAAATGAAAACAAGCCTATACAGCGTTCTACTTCTTCAACATTAGTAGGCACCGGGAATACCTTAATTGTTCGGATATGGTCATCATTTGGACGTATCCCCTCTTCACTGACTTTGTATCCTAAGTAATCTAGCTCTTGGTATCCGAATTTACATTTTTTCCAGTTCAGTTTTAGGCCGGCTTCTTGAAGAGTAGTCAAAACTTCTCCTAAAATTTGTAAATGCTCTTTAAAAGTTTTGGTTGCAATGCTTATATCGTCGAGATAGACGACTATTTTTTGTTGGTCTATAAAATTTCTCAATACTTTATTAATGAATCTCTGGAAGACTGCTCCTACGTTCTTTAAACCAAAGGGCATATAACAGTATTCAAATTGGCCTAACGGAGTAACAAACGCGGTATATTTTATCGAATCCTCGTGCATTGGCACTTGGTGAAAGCTATTTTCTAAGTCCAGTGTGGAAAAAAATTTTTTGTTGCCTAAGTAATCTAAACAATCTTCAATCAGGGGCATCGGATAGTTATCTTTAAGAGTAATTTTGTTTAAAGACCGATAATCTATGCACATTCGCATTTCTCCGTTTCTTCTTCGAACTAGCACTATTGGGGAAGCGTATGGGGAGTCACTTGACCTGATTATACCTTTTTTCATTAATTCATTTAATTTTTCTTGCACTTCATTGCGTTCTCGGTATGATAGTCGACGAGGCCCACTATAAATTGGTGTATCATTAATTAACTTAATCCTCATGCAATATTCTTCTGTATAAAGGTGACTCGTTCTGTCGCTAAAAAAAATATCGTTTATGGTGGATCTTAATGATGCGCTATCTTCTGGACTTAGCATTTTATCAACATTAATGTCTTCTATGGTTTCGAACGCACAAATACTGTGGAAATGTTCTGTGCATTCATCATTCTCTTCAACTATTTCCATCGCAACATTGTCAAGACAGCGGGGTTTTTTTTGCACTGACAGCATTTACATCGACTTTTAGGTTTTGAGAATTGTCGCATATATCTTTGTTCAAATCGAAAGGTAATATTTTACATAGCTCTGCATTACTACAAATGGCTGAAACTTCTGACGTCTTTTTTGGATCTATAAATAAATTGAACAACATAAGCGCACTCGATGCATTTTTATTAAGTATTTTATTAGTAACTTTTAATCTTAAATTTGTCAGATCATCTTTCGTGTATTTATATTTCACTTTGTACAAACGTACTTCAAGTTTAGGTAAAATATCGCGTCCTAATAGCACTGGTGAAACAGCCTCTTCGTCGGGTAAAATAAAAAAATCATGAACAACATTCTTGTTCTCAAACTTAACTTGGCATTCAATTCGGCCTCTTACATTAATGCGTTTATTTCCCATACCGTGGTATGCGGTTTTGTTTATTTCTTTTCGGAACGGACATGGTACTAGCGATTCACGTATGCAACTAATAGGGCTACCGGTATCAAATAAAGAGAAATATTTTCTTACTATGGTGCGCTTATCTTGTTTAAAAGCAACACTTACCGGTTGGAACGCATCTATTTCTGAATCTAGTCTAGCATCTTTCATGGCAGCAGATAAACTCTTCTTCTTTGGGCAATCCTGATGAAAGTGACCCATTTCAGCACATATGAAGCAGGAGTTAGCCGGAAGCTTCGGCTTCGGGCTTGCACTTTGATAGTGTCCAAACTGCGAACAATTGTAGCATCTTATATTGGCTTTAGCGTCTGTTGTGCTTGGCTTGCTGGTTGTACTTCTGGTTCCTCCGCGCGACTGCATGCGTCTTTGTTCATACCGGTCCAATCGCTTTAATAGCTCGTCCATTGTATTAGCACCGTATAAGTATGTAATTGCATTTGTATTGTCTTCAATCCCGTCGATGATGAAGTCCACCAGCTCTGCTTCTTCAATGTCGGATCTGGCAGCAATTGCCTGCATGGCTACCACATAGCTAATTCACGTCTCGTTCCGGTTCCGCTTACGTGATTGTAGAAGGCGATACGTTTCTTGACGTGACGTAACTCGCTTGAAAACGCTCAATACTTTGTTCTTCAGTACCGTGTACGGTAATAAGCCCAAATTTTCAACAAATGTCTTTGCTGTGCCTTCTAGTCTGCGTCGGATGCCTATGCACTTTTCTTTTTCGTTAAAACCACACGACTCTGCATGATCTTCGAATTGCACAAACCATTTCACTACGTCTCGATGATCATCTCCCGAAAATGTTGGTACAGCAGCATCAAGTTCAGCAAAATCGATACGTCGTGGCTTAAATTGGGATTCCGTTAATGCGCGAATTTTGTTTTGTAACTCCAGCATTTCAAATTGCATTCGTACTTCCTTTAATTTATCCTCAACAGCAGTGTTATTCGGATTATCACCGCGGCGAAAATCAGGAGTGCAATGGTCAGCGGAATGTACAGCGATTGAAGCAGCGGCAGCGCAGTTAGTAGCGTCAGAGCGATTTACATCGGAATATACAGCAATCGGCATGACAGCGTCATCTACATTGGCAGTGGAGCAAGCAGCGGCAGAACGAACAGCAATTGAAGCAGCGGCAGCGCAGTTGGTAGCGGCAGAGCGATTTACATCAGAATATACAGCAATCGGCGTGACAGCGTGATCTACACTAGCATCGAAGGAAGCAGCAGCAGATCGAGCAGCGGCGGTAAAAATTTCGGCAGAATATACAGCGGTTTGGAGTGATTTCGTCATTCAAATTAGCAGCAAAATGAGCTGCTTTGATATGTTCAGCAGAGTTTACCGCGATTGGAATAGTTGCCTCGTTCAAATTAACAGCGGAGTAAGCAGCGGAGCGAGCAGCGGAGTGAGCAGCGGAGCGAGCAGCGGAGTGAGCAGCGGCATTGAAAAATTCAGCAGAATCCACATCGACAGCGGGGGTTGCGACTGAACAAACGTCTGCCGATTCCTCTAAATTGATTGAGGCATTCCCAACAGTGGAATCGACAGCCAGAGCTTCATCATACAATGCCCGTAGTTGAGTTATTGTAGCCGGTTCGGGGAACTCTATCCCAGCATGTGTCAATGCGTCGACCATCTTTTGTTTGCTTAAACGTGTGTCCATGTTTAAATCTTTAAATAATTTATGAATCCTGGTGTTTGGTATCAATATTTTACGTTTACCAAAGGTGCACCCCACACCTGATGATGAAATGATACTCTTTGGGTGATTTTTAAAACTATTTTCTATTTATTTTAATAAATTTTACGAAGGCGCGACTTTGTCCTTTTGTATGTCTTTTTTCTTCTCGCCGGAAGTCGTTCTCTCTCTCTGCTTGCCATACTTTTTTAGTGTAGCCACCTACGGTCATAATTATGGTAGCTAAAATAATCTACCTTATATTACAGTGTTGCATATAGTTACATCTTTACATATTATATCTTACAGTATAACATCTAGAGTCAGATCATTACAATTCATAACTTTATACATAGATTTTTCGATGGTTCGTTGCTATATGCTCCTCTCTCTTTTTTTTTGAATCGAATTACCCATATTATAGAACAAGAACGGCTTAGTGAAATTCATAATCGTGATAGCAAAAATCCATCTGGTTACTGTGCGGCTTTCACACTCTGTAACAAAAAACCCACACATATGAATAAGACCTTAAACGTCGGCTCAACATATGACGGTGTCTTCCTACACAATATTAAAGCGAGATTCATTTGAACATCAGATCTTTGCGTGCCCTGCTCTCTCTGTAATTATTTATTTATTTATTTATTTACTTACTTAGCTACAAGGTAATTTACATCTATCAGCTAAGTTGATTTAAAATTAGGTCAAACTCTAAGTAGAGTTTAGAAAAAGTATTAAGTTTCTTTTAATTAAATGAAGTGGCCTTGAAAAACAAACAAAATCATATAAAGCATTATAGTCCCTGCAAATTACCCTAAATGGTTCAAAATGAGTGTAGTTTGAACTGCGTGGAGGCAAGCGAACTGGTTCATAATGACGAAGTGGTCTTGCAGGAACGAAAATAGGAACGCGAGCTAGTAAACTCTGGCAATCAATCAGTCCAGAGAGAAGTTTATGAAGAAACATCACATTTGCTGTTATGCGACGGCTGGTTAAAGATGGAAGTCTGATCAGTCTTAAGCGATTATTATATGGCAGAAGATTCCCGGAAGCATCAAATGAACTATCGCTCAGAGCAAACAAAAGAAATTGTTTTTGTACCGACTAAATTTGATCAACGTAAGTATTATATTGTGGGAACCAAACTGGAGACGCATATTCAAGCGTAGGCCGAACAAGTGTGATGCAAAGAAGCTTGGTTATCATTGGATGATTGAATTCTGTAGACCAACGTTTAACAAATCCAAGTACACTTCTTGATTTCCTTATTATTGTTTGAATGTGAAAGTTAAATCTTAGCTTAGTATCTAAAACAATTCCCAGGTCACGATAGCGCTGTACACGTTCTAGCTGCGTATTTCTTACAGTGTAGATCTGATTAATAGCATTTTTCCACGAGAAGGTCATCACCTTACATTTATCTAAGTTAAGCCGGAGAAGATTAGACTCACACCAATCAGCAAATCGGTTAAGGTCAGCTTGCATATATAAACTATCATGATAGTTATTATAAGACACAAACAGCTTTACATCATCCGCGAAAATTAAAATATGGCAATTTCGAAGTATGAAAGGAAGATCGTTGATAAATAATATAAAAAGCAGTGGTCCTAAGTGGCTTCCTTGTGGTACTCCGGACGTTACGTCAATGTACCTCGACGAAGAATTGTTATAGAGGACAGACTGCCTGCGACAATCCAACTAAAATGCTATCCAGCATACGAGCGGGTTAGGAAAGCCTAAAGAGCCAAGTTTAAAAAGCAGTAGTTCTTGATTTAGACTATCAAATGCTTTGCTGAAGTCAGTAAATATCACACCAGTTTGATATCCACCATGGAATCCATCCGATATTATTGATGTAAGTTCCAGCAGATTTGATACCGTCGATCTTCCCTTCATGAAACCATGCTGTCTCGGTGAAATAACAGAAGCGAGGCAGCGTGACAATTGATCTGTTATGATGTGCTCAAATACCTTCGGGATACAGTTAAGTCTGGCAATGCTCCTGTAGTTTTCCACTTGAGATTTGGGTCCATTTTTATGCAGAGGTATTATGTATGAAAGCTTCCAAGCGTCTGGGAAGACTCCAGTTTTTAACGAAAGTTTAAAAATTTGGCTTAACACATTACATAACAGATCAGCACAATTCTTTAAAATGAACGCAGGAATACCGTCGGGACCAGAGCTGAACGATGGTTTCATGGCATTTAAATACGAAAATACTGTGGCTCCATCTATAACTGGCATGTTGAAAAGAGACATTCAATAAAATAGATCAGGCTGATTTATAGAAGGAGTAAAGGTAGACGTAGTGTAGACATTTTGAAAGGAATCCACAAATAAATTTGCAGCATCATCATCAGAAGTTGACACAACATTTCTGTAAACCATTTGGAATGGGTAGGCCCTTTCTTTACGCTTGACATTTACAAAGTACTTTTTGTTTTAGGTTAGCAAGATGGTTTTCATAGCATACTTTATTACATCTTACGAAACAGTAGCGAGCGTTAGTATAACGGGCGTAGTCAATAAGTTCCCCAGTCCTTTTAAATTTTTTATGTAGTCGATTTTTTCTATTCTTTAAATAACGAAGCTCAGTGGAATACCACACCGGATGATTATCAACGACCACAGATTTCTTCGGGACATAGCTTTCAATACCGGATTCAAGGATTGAATAGAATACATGTGTTGCATGTTCAGGACAATTACTGCTCAGAATGCTACCCCAATCAATATTCAATAAATTTGGTAAATCGGTGTTATAAAAGCAATATTTTTGCATAGTTTTCATTCTTATTTTTAAGCTGTGAGACTCCATTGAGTATTCCAAAGAGAACTCCAAGGAAGGTTGGTGGGCATCTTCGGGAATGGCATACGGCTCTGAACGAGTTACAGGAGAAATTAACTCCGTGCTGACGAATATTAGATCTACATTTCTATTATTTTTATTCTGAATGGCGTTAATTTGATATAAAGGTAAATCTATGATTGAATCAACGAAGTCATTAGGTGCGGTTGACATAGGCGTCATGAATGATGTCTCGGTTGAACTTTCCCAAGAGAGATTGGGTAAATTAAAGTCTCCACCTCCAATGAAGTAATCGGTGAGCCCTAGACGGTCAAACACAGCTCGAATTGCACGAAAATGTGACAGGTAGAGTTCACTGCCACTATTAGGTGGAACATAAGAGCAGGTCACAAACAGACTGTTTCCAAAACGTATTCGGACACACACAAATTCAATTTCGACGAATGACAAGTCAAAGATTTCGTCCACTCTAAAGCTCCAATTAACAGCTATTAATGCGCCGCCACCTCTACCAGCTCGATCTTTTCGAAATACTTGATAATTATTGCAGAATAATTCAGCATTAAAGACAGTATCATCCAGTCAAGTTTCCGCCATTAATATGATATCATAGTCCAACACGTAGCTCTTGAAGTATACATCTTTAAGTTTAGACTTAAGACCTCTTACATTTTGATAGAAGAAGTTAATATAGCTTGCAGCGTTACTAAGTTCGTTTGTGCAGCTCCAGATTTAAAGATATACTCCTTAACGAAAGTACCAGGCGGCCAAAAGTTAAAAGTTAATATTATTTATGGTTTCAAATGCAGTTGTCGGAACAGTAATTCCAAAAGAAGATTTATCTCGATTGTAAGAAAATCTGAATTTAACTACAGATGCGCCCTTCATATCAGAAAATTTCGTCGATATGTAGTGCATTACATCACCTTCAGTTGTATCAGGGGCAAATCTTGATACAAACACAGACTTTGTGCCAGCGACAACAACAAGTGAACGAGGTTGAACAGCCGTTTCAGCTTTGCTATCAAAGCTCTCAGAAGATATAGCGTTGTTTGTTTCTCGAATGACTGACACAGCAGAAGTTCGTTTAGATGGAACGTTAGTTGAAAGCGGATCCTTAACAGATAAGGTGGTAGGGGATGAACTAATCGGTGTTGGTTGAGAAAATGGGTTTCGAATAGTTGATGAAGCAGCAATCACATCAGCAGAGTTCAAGTTCGAAGAACCATCCTTGCTTCTATTGCCTTCCAGATGCACAGAATTTCTCTCACTCAGCGATGCGGCAAGCGATGTAGACGGCTTAAGAGAAGAATCTAGAGAAGAAATAGTGTTCACACCAATCGATCTTACTTCTACTGTCCTCTCAGTATTTTCAAGCACTTGGAAGTCCTTAAATAACTCCTCGTACTTCAGAAATTTGTCAGTTAGGTTTTTGAGGTCCTTTCCGAGATCAATAAACCCTCTCTTAGTTTGACTGATAAGTTTATTAAAACTTGTATTAGACGGTCTGCATTTTGGACATAACCATTGAAGGCCTTTATCATCATTTAGCACATCGAGAACTCTTCCAAGTAGTCCAGTACATTTTCCATGGTAAGAATCCCTACATATCCAGCAACACACAAAGCGATCAAGCTCCTCCTTGCGCTTAGCAATGCAGGAGTTTAATGAGCAGTACATCTTAAAGCAAGAGCCAAAAAATATTCAGCGAGTACTGAAGATTTGAATTATAACAAATGAGCCAAGAAGTATGCAAGAATATTGTCAAGTCCAGACGGAAAAGTGTTATATTGTGTGCATAAAATGCAACTCAACACATTAGGAGCCAAACGAAGAGCGAAGAATGTAAAATGAAATGCTTCAATCTAAAGCGGGAATTCCAATAGCGCAGGAGCTGCAGGAAATTTCCTGCTGCAGGAGGTGCAGGAAAAATGCAATTTCCAATAATGCGTGTGCATGAGCATGTCATTGCTGCGGTTTTGAATCTTAACCTGACTCAGTACATTTTTAGCTACTCTTGTACTCGTCTTATTTTCTATGAACGGAATGTAATATTCCCTTTTACTAAGCAAATAAGTTATAGAAATCATATATATAGACATCGAAGCTTAAATGAAAACATTATTTAATGCATATTAATTCATTAAGGAAGAAAAGCATACCTCCGTAGTACCAAGTACCATAAAAAAGTACTCAATAGTTTCTACAACACTGTTATATTCCTTTCTTCAACTGTTATACTCAGCTGTCATGTTGCTCACGCGCAGGAAATATTCAATTTTTCGAACTTTTGCGTGTGCAGGAAGTTGATTGGACGTCGTTCCATATGTTTTCAGGTGTTGAACATTTACAGGAATTCACGTTACGCACCTCCTGCGCTATTGGAAATTCAGCTTAAGTCTTTGCGATAACTTTATATTTCAGCAGCTTGTAGACGAAATACGCACTCTTCACTTGTTTTAGATCCACACGGCCATTAGATAACCAGCCAGTTATAAAAGTAGATATAACAGATAAACGGTTTATTTAAATTTGAATTAATATTTGCACTGGTAAAAACAACGTACACGGACTAATAAGGTTACCAGGTTATACTCTGCAGTGAAACCAATGGTCAAATTGTGCGCTTGATTGCGGTTTTTCGCAAATGGAGGATACCAAAAAGGCGTTGGAAACGATTACGAGGTGGCGCTGTCGCAACCATCCTTCAGTCGTGTTTTTGCCGAAGTTGTAGATATTTTTGAGACAAGTTTATGGCCACAATGGATTACTTGGTTGAACACCGATGAAAAAAAGGAGTGCTGCACCTCAATTTTACGATTTATTTACGATTTTATTACGATAATTTTCTTGCGTTTTCGTTAAACTTACATGTGTCCGCCACCTATCGCCAAGATATAATAGGCGAATAGCTTCACGTGAAATGACAAAGAATTTGTCAAAAAACAACTCGTTCAGAATAAGGCGAACTTTTCAATTTAGCGAGATATTTCACGCGAGTTCGGGTTTAAAGCCTATACTGAGATATGCAGTAACTACTTGCACATTAGGAGCCAATTCGCTACAACGTCGTAAAGTGTGAGAGAGACAACTATATTCACGCTTCTTGAATTCTTCAAAGTATGCCAACAATTTAACACCTTCGAAGTCGGTGTCAGTATTTCATTTGAAAAATGTGCCGCAATCAGCTGTCCTGGCATTTACTTCGCATAAAAAATGAACATGTTCATTTCTATGGCGAAGTAAAGCAGGCAAGTCGCATGCAACCCTGCGCACATGATTACTTGACATCTCAGTATAAGCGAAAGTAAAGTATTTACTTCGAAGTACTTTTCAATTTTTTTTGCACGTATTTCTTATGGGAGCTTTACTTACTGCATATCTCAGTATAGGCTTTTAGAATAGGGGAAATAGAAACTAGCGAATAAACTTACGCGAAATGCTATTAAGAATAAGGCTGTTTCTGTCATAATTTGTGCTTCAAGCTCCTTGAGTCTTCATGTTCCGATCCTGACGACGGTCAAAAAACTATTGGTCCTGTTTCTTAATATTGTTGGAAGTTCTTTACTGGCCTATGTGGACCTAGCTGTGTCCCTGAAATTCATATCAAAGCAAAAAAAAAAAAACAAATGGTAAAAAATAATTTTTTGTGGCAGCTTGGCTGTGAAACCACGCGTTTTTTTTGTGTGTTCATAGCATATAGTAATATAGGGGACACTTACAACAACAACCAAATTCCGTGGTGAATTAGTGATGCTATAATTTTTCGAGTAATCACTCAATTTTTTAACTAAACATACTTGCGTTGAAATTTTTTAATGTTTTCTTTTTAATGTAAAACTTTTAAAGTTTTTTATGATAGTTTATGCAGTTCTGTACCCTTTTTATTCAGAAGAGATCCAAAAATATATAGTTTATGCATTCTATTTATCATGATATGTCATAAGTACTTGAGCCACTAGTTATGTATCGAGAAATTTTAGTTCTGATATAACTGAATATTTCATATCAGCAGTTCTGTTGTGGAATTCACACTTTTTGAGAATCGGTCATATTCGACGCAAGAGTACTCTGCTTTAGCATTCCTCAATAATATGAGCAAAATGTTATCTAATTATTTTTAATTGCATAAAACTACATATTTTGCTGAAAAATAAAATGAGTTCTTATGAAAAACCATTGACTAACACTTATATATATCTGATTATTAACAAAATTTTAGTTCATGTTACAAGATTATAAAATATTTGTTAGACCGGCACCGGAATTTTCAGGGGGCGTGCTACGTTTTTGATTTTTCAATAAGAATTCATACACAGGGGGCCTACTTCAACTCAACACACACGTTTTTTTGCCAAGTGCCATCTATAGTACTATATTATTTATAGTTAACAGTAATATAGAGCTTTACTACCCGGCTGGAAATTCTAACTCGGCGCTAGCTAGTTTATATCTTAGGCTTAGCTAGTAAAATCTAGCTAGCGCATTCCTAGTTTGTGAATGCTTCGGCTATCTAGCGCCCGGTTAGTAATTTCTGGCTAGCGCCCGACTAGTAATTTCTGGCTAGCGCCCGGCTAGTAATTTGTAGCTAGCGCCTAGACCATATGTCAATCAATTTGTTTTACATAAAGATTTATTTTCACGTCCCCTTGACGGGGTATTAGTTAAAGTTCACACCTAGTTCGCAACCATATAGAACTATAGATCTAACTCTTCTTCTTCCTAATCCCTGCAATGTGTTAGAGCTACGCTGCTTCAACATAGGCATATATCATGAGGAAAAGAGAAGAATGCTATGGCAACGAAATCTATCACCCCTATCATATATAGCATTTCACGTGAGTTTATTCGCTAGTGAATATTTCCCCTATCATAAATCGTAACTCGCGCGAAACAACTCGACAAGTGAAAAAGTTTCCAAATCATAATACATTTTTTTCTGTCAAACGACTCGTCATTTCACGTGAAACAATTCACTTATTTTTTCTTGGCGAACGCAAGCGAAAACATGTAAGTTTAAGGATTTAGACAAAAATATACATATATAGATAACAATATTAATTGAAGGAGTAAGACAATCAACAAAGTGCAAGCAGAAATGTTCATAAGCTCTATGCAGGAGAATCCAGCCATTGCACGCAACTTTGTGAAAGAAAACAAGGAGAAAGTTGCCGATTTTTGGAAGCAGCTTGAAAAGCAGCTAAACAGTGCTGGCCCGCCTATAAAAAGCATTGCAGAGTAGAAAAAAGTAAGAGAGCATAAATGAAGTAGTTCTGTATTTTGTGCATAAATATAAATGTTCTAATAAAATAGGTTTGGATGGATCAGAAGCGATATGTTCGCAAAAAAGCAGCCACGAATTATCAAAACCAAAGGTCTACAGGTGGCAGACAAAATCTCGAAATAAAGCTTTCACCAATTGAGGAGAAGATCCTCGAGCTTATTGGCTCAATGGTGTCCATTGAAAGTATCGAAAGGTCGAAATCATTTGGAATTAATCAGCCGGCCCCCGAACAAGAAAATGAACTCCTTATTTGTCCATTACCGGAAACCGATGATGAAAATGTGGAAATCGACTTTGAGGACTTGCCAACAACCTCGAACGCAAGTTTGATCCAAAAAAAAGCGTAGAACTGAACAGCCGGCAACTTTTTTACCACGCAATAAAACGCCAAAAATCTGTACAAATGACCTTGTGGAGAAGGAGCTTGAAACACAAAGAAACCTGTGCGAAAAAATCGGCGAGACAGTCAAATTAATGGAAAATAATAATACGGAAATACAAACCAGCGTAAATCAAATTAATCGTTCCTTGGACCGCCTTTGCGATACACACAATCTTGTTTTGCAAGAAAGCAAACGTCATGCAAAAATGCAGAAATGGAGAAGCTACGAACCGCTGACGTAGAAAGTAAGCTGGAAAAAAATCGCATATTGATAGAACTACACGAAATTCAAATCCAAAAAGCAAAGCGAGAGGCTTGAAAACTGATCTGTGCGCATTGTGCAAAAATATCCCTACCTGAGAATTTTTAATTCATTTTTTATAAACATAAACAAAAACTCCAGCTTTGTTGAACATAGAGAAAACAATTTTATTTATTCTATATTCTTCCAAGGCCCATAAAGGTGTTTTTACAGAGTATTTGTGATTTCACTTCGAATTCGTTATGCTATATCGGCGTATCTGACTGTTTCCGATGTTTGCGAGGCTTCGTTCGCAGCATTAACTTCTGGCTCCTCTATGTTTTGAAGCGTCGCGCTTTCCTCGAAGATCCCCATAAATTTGTAAGAAACGCACATGTTGTGCAGAGCCGCGCAAACATTAACAACTTTTGTGGCCTTCAATGGGCAATAGTGCAACTCACGAGCCCCGAGAACACAGCGCCATCTATTTTTAAGGACCCCGTTAGTCCTTTCAATTATGTTCCTGCATTTGGAGTGTGCTTCATTAAATTTTTGGTCATCTGATTGGTATGCAGGTGTTCGATGAGGAGTCAGAAGCCATGGTTCTAGTGGATACCCAGCGTGACCTGTAAATATATCAAATAATTATTTGAGAAATACAGCTGCATTCAAAATTGACCTAATAACCAAAATGTTGCTGCCATTTTGAACATAATCTTGCTGCAAAGTATCTCTCAATCGTACTCTCCAACTCTCTAAATAAAGGAGTCACGTTTGGAAGCACCAGGATGCGTTGCGTCAATAAACCTTATTTTCATTTCATTTACATACCTAAAATTGTAAATTATAGTCATACCCATAGCTACATGCATAGATTTCATATATACTTACAAGAAGGACATTTAAGCTGTAGTATCCTTTTCTGTTATAAACAAATGCCTGTTTGTTGAATGGTGCAATAATTTTAATATGTGTTCCATCTATGCAGCCTATGAATTTCTCGTAAAATTTTTAACGCGATGCTCCTCTTTTCATCAGTTAATTCAACCAAGTTATCCATTGTGGACATAAAGTTGCCTCAAAAATGTCCAGCTAAATTCTGCAAGAACACCACTGAAACATGATTGCGACAGAGCCACCTCGAAATCATTTCCAACGCCTTTTTGGTACCCTCCTGCAAAAAACCGCAAACAAGCGCACAATTTTACCACTGGTTGCACTGCGAAGGATTTTTTTGTTGGTGGTAAGGAGTAACTCTAAAATATTGATGAAATCTGGAAATGGAAGTTGCTTTATAAGTGGCACTCGGTTGGATAATTGTCGTTTTTGCACTTACAGTGATTCTGGCATTTCCAAAGGATTGGTTTGGTTCCTTAATCTTCGACGAACAATTCTCTGAGCATTTAAAATCTCAATTCTTCATTGTCTTCCTCTTCTTGCAACATAAATACGCAACGCCGTGCTAAACATTTTTGACATTTGAAATGTGACTTCTTCAACGAATATTTTTAATTTTAAAAAAGTCGTAGTCGCCGAATTAAAAACAACGAAAATTCCCCTCAAAAACAAAATCGTTTATACCAAGTATTACAGTATGGGAATGCAATCTAGGTTTACGAAACATTGTTGCTTCCTTGTCTATGGGATAGCCGCGCTACGGAGCATCACTACAAAAAGAAAAATTGGCCGACTCGCTTTCAATATACGCCAGGGCAACAAAGTGTCTCCGCCATTCCACTTGTCGACCCAACAACATTTTCCTACCTCCTTTACACATCAAGCTGAGTCTATTCAAAAATTTCATAAAGGCGCTGCAGCGAGATGGACCAGCCTTCCAATATTTGATTAAATTTTTTCCGAAAATTTCCTATGCCAAATTAAAGAAGGTGTTTTTATTGGACCAGACATCAGAAAAATCATGCGTGATGAACACTTTTCGAAACATCTGTCACCTATAGAAGCAGCTGCTTGGTCATCATTTAAAGACGTTGTGGGAAATTTTTTGGGAAATAAAAAAGCGACAACTACATAAAAATAGTTGGAGGACTCTTGAAAAATTATCGAAAAATGGGAGTTCGGATGTTACTAAAAATACATTTTCTCCACTCACATTTGGATTTCTTCCCCGAAAACTTGGGCAAAACTAGCGACGAACAAGGAGAGCGCATTCACCAGGACCTACAGAGGATTGAAAAAAATTATAAGGGCTTTTGGGATGAAGGAATGTTGAGTGACTATTGCTGGTCCCTTATACGCGAAACAGATAGTAAACAATACAAAAGGCTCAGTTCAAATTCTGTTCATTTTTAAAGTTTAAATTGGTTTTAGCTTTAAAGATAGGTTTAAAATAGAATTTAAGTTTTATGTTTTTTAAGCCAGTTTTACCAACATACACAATTCGAACTGAAAATACATATGAACGAGCGAAGAATATACCAAAAATAAAAATTCGTTTTTGTCATTTTCAGCGAAAATCCTCATAAAATTAGAACGACGCAACGGATTTTTTTTTTTTAGGCTCAAAACTTTTTCAATTGATTGTTCTTTCATTCAAAGTATTAAGTCCTGGAATACCAGCCTTGGTTCGGAAATTATAACCATTTGAATTTCAAGTTTTTAAACAAAATCGCTAAAAATTGGAAATCAGCATCGCGTTTTTTGCCCTATAGCTTCCAAGTTACTGAATCTATTCCAAATTTGTGTATAAAGAAATGTTGCGTTGTCATTCCTCTTTCATATGAGTACCAAAAAACTTTGAAATCGGTTAAGGCATATAGGGTCTACGACCTCATTATTGACATAGACTATAGGTAAAAATGTCAAAAACCGTTATTTAACGATTTCTCAAAAACTTGACGTGATAGAGAAAAACGGGTACCAGATTCGGAATCAGCACGAAAAATTCCTATAGGGCGCTATCCAGTTTTTCTGGTCCAAAACCTTGTATACCTGTGTAATTATTTGAGAACAATACAGCTGCATTCAAAATTACCTAATAACCAAAATTTGCTGCCATTTTGAACATAATCTTGCTGCAAAGTATCTCTCAACGTACTCTCCAACTCTCCAAATAAAGGAGTCACGGGAAGCACCAGGATGCGTTGCGTCAATAAACCTAATTTTCATTTCATTATTACATACCTAAAATTGTAAATTATATCATACCATAGTACATGCATAGATTTCATATATACTTACAAGAAGGACATTTAAGCTGTAGTATCCTTTTCTGTTATGAAACAAATGCCTGTTTGTTGAAGGTGCAATAATTTTAATATGTGTTCCATCTATGCAGCCTATGAATTTCTCGTAAAATTTTAACGCGATGCTCCTCTTTTCATCAGTTTTCAACCAAGTTATCCATTGTGGACATAAAGTTGCCTCAAAAATGTCCACAAATTCTGCAAGAACACCACTGAAACATGATTGCGACAGAGCCACCTCGAAATCATTTCCAACGCCTTTTTGGTACCCTCCTGCAAAAAACCGCAAACAAGCGCACAATTTTACCACTGGTTGCACTGCGAAGGATTTTTTTGTTGGTGGTAAGGAGTAACTCTAAAATATTGATGAAATCTGGAAATGGAAGTTGCTTTATAAGTGGCACTCAGTTGGATAATTGTCGTTTTTGCACTTACAGTGATTCTGGCATTTCCAAAGGATTGGTTTGGTTCCTTAATCTTCGACGAACAATTCTCTGAGCATTTAAAATCTCAATTTCTTCATTGTCTTCCTCTTCTTGCAACAAAATACGCAACGCCGTGCTAAACATTTTTGACATTTGAAATAGTGACTTCTTCAACGAATATTTTTGTTTAAAAAAGTCGTAGTCGCCGAATTAAAAACAACGAAAATTCCCCTCAAAAACAAAATCGTTTATACCAAGTATTACAGTATGGGAACGAAATTGAACGACTTCGTCAGCGATGCACAAATACTCTAAGCGCAAAGCTTTTATCGATACTGAACCGAGTACTCAAAAGAGTTCTTAAAACAAAATAAAACCAAATAAAAAGCAATAATAATTGTTTTTAGCAAGATAATTTCGACATTAAAGGAAGTTATATATTTTTAAAATGCATGTTTCAAAATTAAAAAAGTAAGGGTGTCATAGTAAAGCGAACCTGACCATAGAATACCCTACACAGATAAACCGCTATATATTTTTTAATCGGAGGCTAAAACAATGCTCAAATTCCTTATTTCACAAAAATATATCGGAAGATTGTGACTTTACACAATTCAGATGATTTGTGAGGCAGAACCTAGTGCTGGAGGTACCCTTTAAAATCGTCCGATGAATTCAATTTTTGTAGAGGGTGTCAACGATTATAAAAGAAGTCTATATGCTGTCTTTGGTACAAGCGCTATCTGAATTTTGGGTGTAAAATTAAATTTTCGAATAACGCCTTTTGGCGCTCCCAATTTACTAATATTTCGAATGTGCATTTTATGCCTTTAGGGCTATCCATTAATTACATAAGTTTTTTATTGCTGTTTTGACGTTCGCGTTTTAAGTTTTGGCGCAGACAGTTCTGTTATAAAAAGCGAGAGAGATAGAGCAAAGGCTAAAGACTCGAACGTCAAAACAGCAATAAAAAACTTATGTAATTTATGGACACCCCCCTTAAATATGTCCATATAAATAATTCCACAAAGTATTTCAAAAAATTTCGGATTTAGGATTTTTGAATTTTATAACAAACCCTACAACGAATAGGCACCTTTGAAAATCACCCAATCTGGTCCATTCACGAACTTGTTTTTACTCAAGTACATACAGCCAGACAGACGGACATATCTTAGTCAAATCTCTTGTTGACTCATCATTTTTATATACTTACATTTTGTATGATACAACTCGACTGGTTGTGGCCGTTACACACAACTACACAAACGCAATATACACTCAACACGGACGGGTGTAAAAATTAATTTTGCAGTTTCCACACCACCCATGAGGTATGCAAACGGTGCGTTACCGATTTTTTTAAGGTGCTCGGTTCCCCTATAGGCCTAATTTCACCTTTGAAATTTATTTATTTAAAGCAAACATCACAATGTGTAAATAAACTTAGGTATAAAATTATTACAATATTTACATATCTTATGACTAGAAAATACTTATTACCCAATCTTAAAACTAATTAGCAGTATAAATCGCCTAAGGAATTGTGTGGTGCTGCTTAAAAACAAAGAACACTGAATCCAAGATAAAAAGGTTAAAAAAATCAATGATGAGTTATTTTTAAAATTTTAATAGTGGGACTCATGCAGGGTCGCAAATTTTGCGAAATGGGAAACTTTGCGAAATGGGAAATGAACTGTCAAAATTTGTATGAAAGAAATTTTACGAAGCGTGACAAACTTTCCCATTGGTTTTCGCTTCGCAAAACGTCGTTAGTTATTTCGCATAATAATCTGGGCGGGCATACACGGCCCATCGCGTTTGACAAGCCTAGGACATAATGTAAAAAAAGGTTTAAGCCTTCATTTGTCGAAGAAGGAACCAGTTTGAACATAAATAAACTTTAATTTATCGAAAAAAAATCAAATTTATCAAATTAAGAATAGTTTTTCATTATATCATAATTCAATTGCCAATAATTCAACCTTGCCGTCAGGCATGTTTTACGATGTGAGAGAGCCTTATCTCAACAAACAGCTGATTTAAACAAGATTTTGCGAAGCGCTTTCGAAGGGTCGCTCATGAAGCGTCGGAAAATTTGCGATCGCAAAATTTACGAAGGCTATTTGCGACCCTGCATGAGTCCCACTAATATTAAAATTTGGACTTCGAAGTTATCTGTTATGAAATCTTAAGACCGAAAATATTCTTGTGCATATGAAATACGCCAAGAATGGATCGGGTCTATTTTTCTCACAGCAATTAAAAGGTTTAATTGTTTTAAGTTTTTCAAAAAAGAATTGGCTTAAATTTACTCTATGGCAGTTATTATCAAAAATTTTTAAAAATTTAGTTTCTACATTTTGCAAATAATTAATGAAAGCGTCTGGTAGTTTTATCATTTCAAAGGATGGACTTTGTTTCTCTAAAGCAAAAATTGAGTTTACTGTGTCATAACTTCCGATGAGTTCTTTTTTAAGCAAACAGCCATGAAAATTACGAAACTTAGCATAAAACCAACCAGCTATATAATAAAATGAATTTTCTTTTAAAAATAGTGAAGAACCCTCTGGAATCTGTGTCGAAAATTTTTGCATAAATGTCCGTTCAGGACTGACGAAACTTTGAAAATCTTCCCATTTGGTAGAGGCACTATCAGAATTTTTCGCACAGATATTCCCATTTAAAAACGGACCATCTTCAAGGGAATCGATTGGTTCACAATTGCCGTTGACTGCCATACGCAAATAATCTAGGCCCCAACGTTTTTGGTATATCCTAGAAAACTGGTATGCAGTCATTCGACCACCATGCCCTCCGCAGAGTCTGAGCTCTCCAAAAAAATGTTCCAATCCATCCTGATTTAATTTTCTGGTAAGCAGATATGGGAAAATCTGCTTTTCCGAATGACCCCACAAACTCAAAAGACTACTAATATTTAAAAGCCATCCCTTAATAAAAGAAAAACTATTTTTAATATCAATTCCTTCACTATTACACAAAGTTCTGAAAACACTCAATAATTGCACTACGAAATAACTCCCAGTCAAATCATTGAAGTCATCAAGAATAAATTAGTCTGCAAAGAAGCTCCAGGGTATGATTTTGATTTCTCCGAAAATGTTGAAAAAACTTACCTTTTATTGCGGTGGTGTTTTTAACCCTAGTCCTTATAACCAACTTTTACTACGAGAACGTATAACCAAGTACAGGTGTGGCCAGTAGGAATGTTTTGCAATTTATTCATACTTAGTGGTTATTTCTTCAGGATTTCAACTACCTGTCATGAAGGAAATATATTCAACTAAGTGTGAGTAAAATTTGTCCCGTTCCGTTGGGTAGAACAGCAATAAAAACCACTTTTCGAGAGAAGCAAAATGAGCGCAGAAGACGCACTCTTTACATGTAAACGTTACTCATGTAAACGGCCAATTTGTTTGCAGCATTCAAGCACTTTGTTTGTATGCGAAATTTGCAACAATAAAGAAAAAAAATAAATAGCTTAAGTTATAAGAAATAATATATATAAATAGAAACATACATTTACATTATCTAATAACAAAAGAACATTGTTTGATTTATGTAGAAAACTTATAAAATTGTTAAAACTAAACTTTATTTATAAAATGAAATAAAAAACGCAGAATGCCGCAAACGTATTGAAATTAACAATATTGAAAACAAAACAATTATCAAAACAAATTAATGGATTTTCGTTTAAAAACTGATGCGCGTACACGTCCGCTCTCCGTCGCTGCCTTCGATTGACTACCTCGCTCTCGTCTTCAATGCTCCATTACATCTCATGTAGCCGTCTCTCCATCTCTCTCTCTCTCTTTACAGTTCGACCACTCCTGACCTTTCGTCCCGCCCCGGACGAATCGTCGCTGTCCACCTGATCCTCGAGAATCTCATCGGGTTCCGTCATAACACGCCAGAGCCTTATGTTGTCAGCCGACATGACTCCAGAGTATTGCCGACGTGTCCTCGGTGCATCAGGGAGATCTTCGACCAAATATCTGTCGTGACCAATGACTTTTGTGATCATGTATGGGCCCCGGTACAAGGGATCCAATTTGTGCGATGTCCCAGTAGGTCCAGGTACATTATCGATGACCACCAGATCATTAAGCTGATATTGGTGGGGTTTACAGTTCTTCGCGTCCACCCGTTGTTTCCATTTTAACTTTTCGCGTTTAGTGTTTTCCAGAGCTTTTTCAGTCCGGAAATCATCCAAAGGTTCGTCGCTTACTTGATCCACTGCATGAATCATTGCGTTCGTCGTCACGTCCAAGGGGTTGAAGTTAAACACCAAACTGTTTGGGCTACATTTCGTTGTGGTGTTAACCTGCGAGTTGACGCTCCACTGGAGACTAGGGGGCGCCTCGTCCCACTCCTTTGCCGACTGGGATGAACACTTGAGAGCTGCCAGAATCGTACGGTTCACCCGTTCGGCTTGACCGTTCGCACGTGGTGTTCGAACCGCTGTCTTAACATGGCGTATTCCGTACTGTTCCATAAATTCAGAGAATGCCTTCGTAAAAGCGGTGCCTCTATCTGATATCACTGTTGCTGGTAGTCCGTAGATCATGAAAAGCTCTTTGAGCGAAGCTATCACTGGTCCTGTCTTCGTATTCCTCAAAGCCCTCAGCGTCACATGCTTACTGAACGCACATACAATCACCAGAATGTAGCTTTTTCCCTGCTTGCTGCGCTGAAATGGCCCCAGATGGTCCAAATGGATGACTCTAAATGGTATCGGAAGTGGATCTTCCACATGTAGCTCCATTTCCCTCTTACCTCCTTTTTTCTTATTGAGGGTACACTCAGGACAAGCAGCTATATAGTTTTTTACGAACCGTCTCATTCGTGGAAACCAAAAGTTTTTTGAGATCCTCTCCAGCGTTTTCTGCACCCCAAAATGCCCAGCCTTGTCATGATACGACTCTGTTATGCGCCAATACGATCCCCTTGGTACCACCAGTCGGTCACCTTCTGCTGTTTTGCGCTGGAGTCGGCCTTTCCGGATGCAGTAATCGTTTCTCATTTGGCCCTGGTCAGGTGCGTCCTTGCCGTTAATGATTTCGATGATATTCCTCAGGCTCTGATCCTGCCATTGCATCGATGCCACCCAGTCAGCACCATAATCAAAAACCACCAAGATTCGATCCGCTACCGTTTCATTCGGAATTTGCTTACATGTTCCTGGCATGCGGCTCATTGCATCCACATGACACATATTAGAACCTTTGCGATGTTTAAATTCAAAATCGAACTCCTGGAGCTTTAGTATCCACCTTGCGACTCGTGGTAGCAAGGCGGTAGTTGCCTTCGTCGTCACCACAGCGTTACAGTCCGTAACAACAGTAAAGCGCTTCCCGAGCAAGAACATCCTGAAGCGCTGTAGCGTCTCCACCACCGCCAGCACCTCGAGTTCGTAGCTCGCATATCTCAGTTCACTTTCGCTGCACTTCCTGCTGAAGAAAAATACCGGCTTCCATTCATTCTTACCCTCTTCCTGAAGCATCACTCCAGCGAGCCCAATAGCGCATGCGTCTGTGTGCACTTCGTGTTGCTTTCCGCCATCATAGATTACGAGCACTGGCTCGGACGTGATTGCCTCCTTCAACTTTTTAAAGGCCTCCTCTTGTTGTTCAGCCCATTTAAATTCGCAGTTCTTCTTCAATAGCATTGTTAATGGCAATGCTATATTGCTGTAGTTCTTAACAAACTTGCGGAAAAACCCTGTTAGGCCAAGGAATTGTCTAACCGCAGTCGCATTTGATGGACGTTTGAATTCCTTGATGCACTTTGTCTTCTCTGTTCCTGGTTTAATTCCATCACCGTTGACTTCATGGCCCAAAAATGTTACCGACGTCGCCAGGTACTTGCATTTGGACGGTCGCAACTTCATTCCAGCTTCTCGTATTTTTCCAAAGAATTCACGCAGCACTGCCAAAGCCTCGGATTCAGTTTTGGTGGCTATAATAACCTCATCCACGTAGTTGACCATCTTTTGCCGATTCTCCATCGTGCGGATCAGATTGACGATAGTCTCCTGGAAGACCATCGGCGCGTTAACCAGCCCGAACGGCATGACATTATGTTCGAATAAGCCATCATGTGTCAAAAATGCCGTGTACTTTTTGGATTCCTCTTCTAAGGGTATCTGGTAGTACCCCGATGTCATGTCCAAAACAGTAAATAATCGATTTCCAGCCAGTTTCGAAAGCTGCTCCTCCACGATAGGCATTAAGTATGGCTTCTTCACCGTTACCGCATTAAGTGCCCTGAAGTCGACGCACATTCGACTCTCCCCATTCGCCTTCTTTACAAGAAGCACAGATGCTGCGTGAGGTGATGAGCTTTCTCTTATTATGTTATTATCGAGCAAATCCTTTAAGATGTCCGACAGGTGCTGCCTTTGTGCTAGCGGAACTTCATACCTCTTCCCTACGATTGGCCTACTTGTTGTCACCTGGATAGACATTCGATTAGTAGTACACTGACCAAGTTCACTTACAGTTTCTGCGAAGCAATCGGAAAATTCTTCCAGGAACTCCTGAATATTAGATTCGTTTCCTTTGATGGAAACGACATCGTAGCCCTTGTCGCTCGTTGTCACCACTCGCAGAATCCCTCCATCAATGATAAAGCTTAGTATTTCTTGACAAAGAATATCTCTGCCGATCAGTACATCATATTGCATTTCCTTGTCGGGAACTTCATATAGGGTCGAGTGCATCTTTTTCCCATCGATTTCAATTGTAGCGTCGACCTTCGCCTGTGCCATCACAATGTTGCCTCCGAATCCAACCAACTTTTTGTTTGCCATCTTCCTTTCAAGTTGTGGCAAAGCGCCCTCTGAGATGAGTGAGCAAACACTTCCAGTGTCAATGAATGCCTTGACTTCCACATTACCAACAAGCATCACTTTTGTCACTGGTTCTATTGGCTCGCTGATGTCATTAACTTCTGCGACCGTTGTGCCGGTGCGACAATCCTTCGCCTCGTGTCCGATTCTGCTACATTTGGTGCACTTTGGTCGTTTTTGCGGCTTAGAACATTTAGCCGAAATATGTCCCAGTTCATTGCAATTGTAGCACTTAATTGGTTTCCTTTCTTTCGACGTCGTGGATGGTTGCGTTGATCCCGCCTTAGATCCGGTATCGGCGTTGGAAAGTGGTCCTGAAATATTCTCCAGCGAGCGAAGCAAATCATTGTTTGTTTTAAGATTCATCGCTTTCAGCATGCGCGACAAAGCTCCATCATTTAGACCGTCAATGATATATGCATTGATAGACCGCTCATCCATCTGACCACGTCTACCATAGTTAAGCATTATATAATAGTACTCCTTCAGACTCTCATTTGGTTTACGATGCCGTTTTGCCATTTTCTTGTGAACTTCAGCCGTCGTCGTTATTTCTGGAAAATCGGTGGTGAACGCGTCCACAAAATCTGACCAGCATGCGAAAATTGGTTGCGCATCCAGCCAGCTTTTAGCTACTCCCTTCAATTTCAACTGCACTGCCATTAATATTTCTCCTTCACTCCAGCCATAAGAGTCCTTCAGTTGAATTGTTCTGTTCGCAAACTGTGTCGACGTGAGCAAACCGTTGATTGGGTCAAAATCCGGCAGCAAGCCTACCAACTCGTGTACTCCGTTAGCAGTCCATCGTCGTTGAGTGTTTACGTTCTGCGCCATCCCGTCTCGCACGTTCGGCAAGTCTTCATCCAACCTTATCAGCGTCTCCTGATCTCTGATTGCGTTCTGTGCAGCGTTCATTTCCACTATAACTGGTCGTGCTGCCCTCTCCACTTGCATATTCGCCAGATCTCTCACTGTTGACGCCAGCCCTTCGATCAAATCTTTCAATGACGCAATCTGCTCGTTGACCGTCCCACTCGACCCGATCACCTCCAGCTCTTCAACATCAATCTCGTCGTCTCCAAAAATGTCAGCTAATCTACTTACTTTCGCTGTTTTGTTTCCGCTTATCGAAACATTTTGACTCGCCAAAAGCTTATTGAGTTGTTCGATTTTCAAAGAACTCAATTTAATTTTCGTTGCCATCGTATATTCTTTCTTAATTCCACAGAAGAAGAAAAAAACAAAACCCGCTTCGCCGAATTTCCACGAATTCCCACTCGCTTGCTTACGCGAGCTCTCGAAATCTCTTCCACGGAAAAAAGAAGCCAAAAAAACGTATATATGCTTTTGCGTTACGTGTGCATGAATTCGGTTTTTTTTTTCCTTTTTTTTTCCTTGTTGTTGACTTTCTGCTTATTGCGCCAGCGTCGCTTTATATTCTCCACGCTTACCGTCGATTCGTCGCTCCGTCGATCAGTCTCTCATACGTTGAAACCGATGTTCTCGTTGTCTCTCCCTTTTGTTCGTTGAAAGCGTTGTTGCCAGATTTCTCTCTCTAAACGTTGAGAGAAACTTTCGTTGTGAGCTTATGCCTGTGCTCCGTTGCCTTCCTCGTTCTATGGCGACTTCTCTTCGTCACCAAACGCTGTTGCCGTTTTTCTCTCTCTAAGCGTTGAGAGAATTTTTCGTTGTGAGCTTGTGCCTGTGCTCCGTTGCCTTCCTCGTTCTATGGCGACTTCTCTTCGTCACCACAAGCTGTTGCCGTTTTTCTCTCCAAGCGTTGAGAGATTTTTTTGTTGTGAGAGCGGACCGTGCTACGTTGCCTTTTTTTTTTTTTTTTGCAAAATTCGTTTTAGGCGTTAGATTTTATCCCGGTTCTGAACTGTTAAAACTAAACTTTATTTATAAAATGAAATAAAAAACGCAGAATGCCGCAAACGTATTGAAATTAACAATATTGAAAACAAAACAATTATCAAAACAAATTAATGGATTTTCGTTTAAAAACTGATGCGCGTACACGTCCGCTCTCCGTCGCTGCCTTCGATTGACTACCTCGCTCTCGTCTTCAATGCTCCATTACATCTCATGTAGCCGTCTCTCCATCTCTCTCTCTCTCTCTCTCTTTACAAAATTGCACTAAAAGATAGTGGCCACACCTGTACTTGGATATACGTTTATGGGGGTAAAGACTTTGGAGGATCATAGCTCCTCAATGCCTTGACCCAACACATCAGTTGAGATGGCAGTCGTCGCGGATTACCATAATCTTCCTAGATCCGGAGTTTTATAAAATTACATTAAATGGTTTAGGAGGTACATCACTCCAAAGTGCCCACTGGCCACACCTGTACCCGGTTATAAGGACTAGGGTTAACAAATCTTTTTAATGCAATAATAAAGTATGGTCATTTTCCACATAACTGAAAGAGATCGGTCATAATTATGGTACGGAAACCAGGTAAAGATCCTTCTCAAGCCTCATCCTACAGGCCGATTAGTCTTCTTCCTTGTCTCTCGAAACTAATTGAAAAACTACTTATTCTGAAATTTTCGTCATTCTTACTAGAACAAAACATTATTCCCTCCCATCAGTTTGGATTTAGGGGAAAACACGGTACAATCGAGCAAGTTAATCGAATTACAAACGAAATAAGAATCGCATATGAAAAAAAAGAATACTGCTCGGCGGTATTTTTAGATATTCAACAAGCATTCGACAAAGTTTGGCATGATGGGCTGAAATTTAAAATCAGACAATTACTCCCTAAAAATGTTCATGCAGTCTTAAATTCTTATCTGAGTAATAGAAAATTCCAAGTAAAACAAAATTCATTTATAACAAAAGACTTTGTAATTAATGCCGGAGTTCCTCAAGGGAGCGTTGCCGGTCCTTTTATAACCTTTTATTTACAGCTGACATTCCTATTAGTGGTCAAATTT
>JAIPUU010000937.1:0-37635 GCA_020466095.1 Chlorops oryzae
TTGCACTCCGAAAACCGCGTCGGCAATCAGCTAGGAGAGCTGTGTTGTTTGCATGTGCATGGATTGCACTCCGAAAACCGCGTCGGCAATCAGCTAGGAGAGCTGTGTTGTTGAATGTGCATGGATTGCACTCCGAAAACCGCGTCGGCAATCAGCTAGGAGACTGTGTTGTTGTATGTGCTGGATTGCACTCCGAAAACCGAGTCGGCAATCAGCTAGGAGAGCTGGTTGTTGAATGTGCATGGATTGCACCTGTTGTATTTGGAAGCGCTGGTCGATCATTTCCTTTTAGCCTCGAATAGTGTAATGAATTAGTTAGTGAACGCGCTAGTGGATTTACGTGCGCTCGCAGTTTACAAAAATATTTTTCTTTGATTTTGGCGAATTCCGTTTTCACCATTTCTACGTTGAGCTCCTATGTATTCTTTCATTTGTAACAAACCATGGGGCTCCTGTAATTGTCCTAAGGATTTTAGATTGTGCTCTCTGTAGAATGTCTATATTCGAAGCGCTTGCATGTCCATACAATTGCAAACCATAAGTCCATATTGGTTTAATAACTTGCTTGTACAGAAGGACTTTATAATCTAGTTTTAGATCAGAGCGATTATTTATGAGCCAGTGTAACCTGCTTGCTTGCAGCTTCATTTGGGTTCTCTTAGCCTCGATATGCTTGCGCCATGTCAATCTTTTATCTAAGTGAATTCCGAGGTAAGTAACTTCTTCACATTGAGGGATGCGCGTGTTATTAAGGAAAATGTCCGGCGAAGCTTTCCTGTTTAGCGTGAAAGTGATATGTCGGCATTTGAGTTCGTTTATTTGGATTCGCCATTTAGTAAGCCAGTCATGGATTTCGCGGAGATGATTTTGGAGCTTAGAAGTTGCAACACAAATATCCTTGTGGCGGCTTAGTATCGCTGTGTCGTCAGCAAATGTCGAAATTGATACTCGATCGCTATTAGGAATATCCGCTGTGTACAAAAGATAGAGAATAGGCCCAACATCACTTCCTTGAGGAACCCCTGCATGAATTTCATAACATTTTGTTGTAAACGAGTTGTGTTTTACTTGAAACGTTCTATGTTTTAAGTATGACTCAAAGGTCGCGTGAAAATTTAAAGGAAGTAAGTTTCTGATTTTATGCAGCAAACCGTCGTGCCAAACTTTGTCGAACGCTTGTTGCACGTCCAGAAAAACTGCTGAGCAGTTCGCGATGTTCAAATGCGATTCTTATTTCGTTGGTAATACGATTTACTTGCTCAATAGTACCGTGTTTTTTTCTGAATCCAAATTGATGGGGGAATAATATGTTGTTCCTGAAGAAATGGAGTCAATTTGGATATCAAAAGTTTTTCGAATAACTTTGAAAGGCAAGGAAGGGACTTATGGGTCTGTAAAGGAAGTTTGCGTAGGATCTTTACCGGGTTTAAGCACCATTTTAATAACCGACCGTTTCCAACTTTTGGAAAATAACCATACTTTATAATAGAATTAAAAAGCACAGTTAAAAATACTACTGCTACGAAATGTAAATTTTTTAACATTTTCGGAGTAATAAGATCATGTCCAGGGCTTTTTTACAGACTAGTTCACTTTTATGGTATTAGATAACTCACTCGGAATAAAGTTTGCGCGAATTCTGTTTGTGTTTTCGGATTGAGTTGGAAAGTTGTGTACAATAGTGCTCGGGTTTGGTTGAAATACTCTATTAAGGTGTACTGCAAAAGCCGTTGCTTTCTCTTCGTCGGAACGCGCCCACCCATTGTTAGGTCTACGAATAGGTGACTCACTATAACAGGAGTATTAAAAGTGCGGCTCGCTATCCACATGGACTCCCGATTAACACCCCTGGGTGTAAGTTTCTGGATAAAAATGGCTTTTTTCAATTTCCTTTTCCCGGAATAGAGCTAGTCTAAGCTTTTTTTCAGCGTCTTTTAGTCTATCTTTGGCAAATGGTGACCGGAATCGTTGCCATTCGCGCCTGCATCTTCGTTTTTTGGCGACAAGGTTTTCAATTTCTATATTGGTCCTGGTTTTTCTAGTCCTGTCTTCCGTACAAGGAGTAGAATTTTTCGCTGCTGATTCAAGAATGGAAGAAAAAACAGTTACGGCGTCATCAATATGCTCATTGCAGTCTTTTTTATTTAGTATGTATATGCGAACTTATATACTTTTTGTACTTCACCAGTTAGTCCTTGGATTTGTTAGGCTGATTGAACGTTCAAGTTTTATTGGATACTTGTGTAATAGAAATACAACAGGCGAATGATCCGACGAGAGGTCAGCTGTCGCTTTTGCTGAAATAAGTTCTCTTGCAATACCCTTAATGATCCCGAAATCTAAGAGGTCAGGAATTTTTTGGAGGTCTGATGGCCAGTAAGTTGGTTGCCTTGGGGACACAAAGTCAAGAGCATTATTTTTGTCAATTATTGTCTTGTATAATTGTTGGCCCTTAGAATTGCAGGTTCGCGAGCCCCAGAGAGTATGCTTTGCATTGTAGTCACCTGCTGCAAGAAACTTATCCCCTAGTGTCACAAAGAAATCTAGAAACATTTTTTCTGTTATACTGAACCGAGGTGGGCAATAAATCGCCGATAAAACGATATTTTTACCACGTAATACTACGCAAAGTGTCGTTGCTTGAAGGAAATCATAACAATAGGAATCTAGAGAAAAATGTTGGATTCTTTTGCGAATAAGTATACCAGTGCCTCCATGCGCCTTGCCGTTTGGGTGGTTGGTTTGGTAGAATAAGTAGCCTGGGATAGAAAAGAAGTTTTTATTTGTTAAATGAGTTTCGGAGAGGAGCAATACATCAATTTCCTCTTGGCTTAAAAAACTCTGAATTTCCAGCTTATGCTTAGTTAACCCATTCGAATTCCACGCACAAATTTTCAAGACACTCATTTTTTCTCTAAAACTGCAGTCAAAAGTTTATCGAACTTTTGCATCATTTGCACAAGTACATTCAAAGTTTGAGCTAGACTGAGTATCATTACTTCAAGACTGCTATTCGTGTTAGCAGGGGGATTAACAGTGCTCGCGGACTTTAATGCATCAGCATAGGAAATTCCTGAGTTCACAGGGTTGTTATTAGAATTTGAAGGGGCTATTGGTGCGGAAAAAATTATATTTTAGAAGGATTTCTTACCGATTCTTGCTTGACATTCAAGCGTTTTTTTAGGTCTTGATAAACTAAGCAACCTCTGTAATTTGCAGTATGGTTAGCTTGACAATTACTACATTTTATTAATCTGCGATCGTTTTGAGCTTTTTTATTGCAAACTGAGCTATGATGAAGCTCGCCACAAACTACGCAAACGGTGCGCAAGAGACAATACGACTTTGTATGTCCAAACTCTTGGCAGTTGGCACATTGAACTGGACCATTTCTTTTTGTGGCTCTTCGACCGATATTTTGCGATGTAATAAGAATTGTAAATTATATATGGGATGAACTTCGTTTTTTCTTCAGCTTTAAGTTGTCAGGGCAACAAATCTACTTTAAACATAGGCTGTGGAGCTTTAGATTTATTAAATATATTTATAACGGATCTAGCGTGAAAGCCCTTTTCCCCCAGTTCGTTTTTTATGTCATTTGTGTCAACGTCTGCTTCAATACCTTTGATCACAACTGTAATGCCTTTGCTACCTTTAGCTGGTATGTATAAAAATTTTTGTTATTAGCTTCGAGCTCTTTTACAACCCTGCGGAAATTATCCTCCGTTTTAGTTTGTATTTTAGTTTCGTGAATATTACTGCTGATTCTTAAGCAAATATTCATAGGTAAATTTAACAAGTAAGAAAGCTAAAGTCGGTCAAGCCCGACTTTGAAATACCCAGCGTCCCCGACATTATGAGGCACTATGTTTTTCTTCCATTTGTGGGCGTGGCAGTGGGAGGCCACTTAAATTTTTCCCTACACCCTTCATTCGCCTTGGTGAACCTATGTTGCGAATTTGAAGCTTCTACGCCTTTTACTTCGGAAGTTAAGAAAAATCTTCATTTGTGGCGTGGCGTGATCATTTCTATATATATTTTTCTATATCTCCGGAGCTTAGTTCTCCCTGTTACAAGATTCGCACAAAACTAATATACCCCCTTGCGCGGGTAAAGAATTAAAAATTTAGAAATTTACAATTTCTATATAAAAATTATAACTTTTTGTTTTAGAAAAAAATCGGTAATTTATCCTGATTAAATATTTCTCATAATATTGAGGGTGTATGATAGTAGTGAAAAGGGATTTTAAAGGAAAAAATAAAAACTTGCGAAAAAAAATATAATTTTTTTTAAAAATCTTTTTTTAGAAAGTCAACCGTGTGGAAAAATTTGACCCCTCCGATTTTCATACTAATTCAAAAAAACGCAAATTTCCAAAAACCGAATTCTTAAGCGTTATTAATATATTTTCTTCGCAAGAATAAACTTCGGATATTGCTGAATACAATAGGATATGAATTGGGTACAGCATTTCTCTGGTTTTAAAACAAGAGATGGGGGTCATATTTAGAACACCAATTTTCAAACCCTCAAAATTTAGTATACTGATTGTTTCTAAAATAATCTATATTTAGTAGATTCTTGGTGAAAATTTTATGTTTCAAAAACAAAGGTAATGATATTCTCTTGCTATGTTTTTATCTTGAGTATCAGCGTTTTGAATTTATAGCAAAATTTCTTAAGGGGTCAGAATTCGACCACTTTCCCCTACCTATAGATATTTTGAATTTTTGGATTTCCTTAGGCAGTACAAAAGCTGATGAGTCACGAGGCACGACATGTCGCGTTTTGGACCAGTTTGGAACTAGACCCAAGCTAGGCTAGTTGTAATCAGTTTTTTGAAAAATTTCAAGTGCCAAAATTTTAAGAATTTTTCACTTATTAAGGGGTATTCACAAGGGAAATTTTAAACGTCGGAAAATCGGAAAATCGCAAAATTGCAACACCGTAAAAGAGTTTCTTTGTGAGCAACCCAGTGAAGAAAGCGTTTATTTATTTTGAAAATATTTATTTATACAATAATAAAAACTTTACATGACTATTACTTTTCAATATAACCAATAAAGTGGGAAAAGAGGCTTTTGAGCTCTTAAAAAATGTTGGCAACACCATTTTATGTTGCAAAACTACAACGCGAAAAGTAACACGCTCGGGAGTGTCGCAAAAAGTCTACACTGTCGGAAATTTTATTTGTAAGCAAAACAAAAACAACAAATTACGACTGCTTGTTAAAATCGGAAATTCATCGGAAATTTTCCGACATCGACTTTTTGCGACGAAATTCTACCTTCCTTGTGAATACCCCTATTCTATATATAAATTTGCATCGAAATCGGACGTCGACAGCGGTTTGAATGCATGTTCGACGACTTTTGCATAATGCATTTTGAATTTAAGTAGAGTCGGAAAACTCCTTATAACTTCTACAATTTTCTACCGATTTCAGCATTCCATAACATTTTGGAAACGTAAAATACGCAGTTATTGTTTCAAAGCAAAAAATGAATTCAAAAAATTTCGAAAAAAATTCAAAAAAATCCACATTTTTCAAATTTGAATGGCTACAGATCTTGAAGTAAAACTTTGATTGTAACTTTGATACATCCTTGTAAAGGTACAATCTTCTTCTTTTAAACAAGATACATAAAATGCAAAACACATACATACTTCCTGAGATTTTGAGAAAAATCTAGAAATTGACACGAAAATTTCAAAAATCTTCCTCCTGACCACAAAATCAAACTTAAACATGTAAGAAAGCTAAAGTCGGTCAAGCCCGACTTTGAAATACCCAGCGTTCCCAATTATTACGAAAACTCACCATTTTCTGAGTGTGGCAGTGGGCGGGCCACATTCCTACACCTTTCATTCACCTTGGTCAACCTAAGCTGCGAATTTGAAGCTTCTACGCCTTTTACTTCGGAAGTTACGAAAAATTCATATTTGTGGGCGTGGCAATGGGCGGGACACATAAATTTTTTTCCTACACCTTTCATTCGCCTTGGTCAACCTATGTTGCGAATTTGAAGCTTCTACGCCTTTTACTTCACAAGTTACGATAAACCCTTATTTGTGGGCTTATTTTTGGGCGTGGCTCGATGGGGGCGACGTCCATTTTTTGCCAGGATATGTCATTTTTCGTAGTTTACCAGCACACCAAATATCAATGAAATGTGTTGAGTGGTTCGCAAGTTACAAGCATTTTACTGAAAACTCATTATATTCATTTGTGGGCGTGGCAGTGGGCGGATGTCTCCCATTTTTACTTAGGATCATACTCGGATCCCGATATACCTGTGTGCCAATTTTCGACTTGGTTGGTCCAGCCGTTTCGGAGGAGATCTGACCACGGACAGACGGACAGACAGACAGACGGCAGACGGACATGTCTAAATCGATTCAGTTTTTTGATCCTGATCATTTCTATATATATATATATTTATATATATATATTATATCATGTCTATATCTCGGAGCTTAGTTCTCCTGTTACAAGATTCGCACTAATATACCCCGCTTACGCTGGGTATAAAAAAAAAAATTATTTTCCTTCATTACTAACGTATAAGTATTCGGAATCTGATATACAGAAGTCAGATACAAAAATCGTGTTTACTTGTGTTATTAACCTCGAAGATGTTCAAAAATTCATCGTTAAATAAACTCCTCTACAACGGATCTGCAGCAGAGACCTCCACGCCATAGCAAAATTTTTCTCGCTCAGAGGCCATTTACACGTTAAGACATTTCGATAATGAAACACCCTTTTTGTTGGATAGGGACGCGCGGGATGTGGTATGGTAGCGTTTTTCTCTCTTCCCCCTGCCTCCCTAGCCACCGAAAATTTGTTTCATTATCGAAATGTCTTAACGTGTAAATAGCGTGTCACTTCACACATATGCCTTACGCTCTTTCTTTAGTCAGTAGCAATTAGAGTTCTCAAACTATCGATAGTTGGCACCATCGATAGTGAGCGATAGTTTCGTTGCCTACCATCGATACTATCGATAGTTTCGATAGTACATATGTTCTTATAATATAGTACTATAGGTCTAACCATATAATACTATATGTGGCACTCTACAATAAACTATGCTTGTGAGTTGAAGTAGGCCCCCGTTGATGCATTCTTATGGCAAAATCAAAAAGTAGCACGCCCCCGAGAAATTCCGTGTCCGGTCTAACAAATCTTTTCATATCTTGTAACAATGCTACAGGTATGTTGGTATAACTCATATACATGTATAAGTGTTCGTCATATTTTTTTGTTAAAACTTTTTTTTTCGACTAAAATATGGTTTTTAATATAATATCAAAAATCTTTACGTGAAATTTTCCTTTTGTTCTTCAACAACGCTAAAGAAGAGCACTCATGCGTCGAATATGACCGAATGTTTGTTTACAAAACAGAACAGCTGATATGAACTTTTCAGTGATGTGAAAAAATTCTAGCTCGATACCAAACATATTTTTCGAACTCCTCTCTTGAAAAGGGACAGTATTGCATAATCTTTCATCAAAAACCTAAAAGGTTGTATACTAAAAAGAAAACATTAAAAATTTCAACGCAAGAATTCTTAGTTACAAAATTGAGTGAGTACTCAAAACATTCTAGCATCACTTTATTTGGTTGTTGTTGGTAGTGCCACATAACGCCACCCTTGCTACTAAGTTTTACAGTATGGGAAAGCCTGTCAAATGCTATATGGCTCCCAATGCTGTGGTGTAGTTGAGTAAAAATCAGCTGACTGTCAAAAATAAGTCGAAGAATTTGCGATTTTTAAACATGCCGTAACTTTATTTTTGACCCTTTTAAGTAAAATTGAAGTTGCAAACAACAAAGTAAAGATGCTCCATCATTCAAGAGTACATTTGCGACCCACCGCCATTCAGTATTCAATATTGCATTTAATTGAACGACTTCGTCAGCGATGCACAAATACTCTAAGCGCAAAGCTTTAATCGATACTGAAAGAGTTCTTAAAACATAATAAAACCAAATAAAAGCAAAATAATTCGACATAAAAGGATATATATATATTTTTAAAATTCATGTTTCAAAATGAAAAAGTAAGGGTGTTATAGTAAAGAGAACCTGGGCCATAGAATACCTCACTCAGATAAACAGCTATTAAATTTTTAATCGGAGGCTAAATATAAGCTCAAATCCCTTATTTCATGCAAATATCTCGAAACATTATTGACTTAACTGCAGTTCAGCGATCTTTGAGGCTGACTTTAGTGTGGAGGTACCCTTAAAATTCGTCCACTTAAGTCAATTTTTGTAGAGGATGTCAACGATTTAAAAAGAAGTATTTATGTCGTCTTTGTTTCAAGCGCCATCTGAATTTTGGGTGTAAAATTCAATTTTCGAATAACGCCTTTTGGCGCGGCAACTTTTCTATATTTGGAATATACATTTTATGCCCTTAACTAAGTCCAAATAAATAATTCCACTATGTATTTCAAAAAATTTTGGTTTTTATGAATTTTATAAAAAACCCTACAACGAAGGGATATCTTTGAAAATCAGACAGACAGAAAGTCTCATATCTAAAAGCTAAACGTTCAAATTGTAGTCGGTTACTATTTTCACCATCGATTTGCACTATTGACTCGTTCCATTTGGCACCATCTGTTGTCCATGGATGCCACACTAACGTCTAAATTAAACAAGACCAAAAAACTCGGAATCAGTTTTTTATAGTACGTGAATTTTTCTAATAAAAAAAAGGAAAAATAAATGTTAAAAGAAATTCTACAGTTTAAAATGGTACAATCATTCTTAAAAAAACCATATTATATCTGACTTTCTCGGTTATAAATGACAAAAATTCCCTTAAAAAAACTAACTCCTTGTACTTGCCCAATTTCTAGAGACGACAAACAATGCCCAAAGAGGCATCGTGGTGGATTGCCTGTTTACGCCGTGTGGTTGTTGTAGCCTTTGGTGAATTGCCTATTAGCTTTGTTGAATTGCCTATTAGCTCGTTTCTCATACTGTAATACTTGCTTGCTACTAAATCGGCACAATTTAAAATTTCGCATTTCTCGAAAATCATCAAATCTCTCTTAAAACTAAGGAGAAATAATATATTTTCTAAACTTATATTAATCTCAATTGACTGCTGCTTCAGTCAATATAAGCGTTAATTTTCTAGGTGTTGAGTTTCTTACCGAAAAATGAAATCGAACATAAAAAAATTGATTAAAAAAATTTTGAATTGTGCCGATTTATTAGCAAGGGTGCGATATAGTAATATATGGGTCTAACTGTCGACGTCGAAAGGCCTCTGCCGCTAATAAGAAACTCCCCATTAGGCAGGGATAGGAAACTCAACTCTTTCGAGAAATTCACCAAAAAGCTACCAACAAAAACCTTAAGCAGGAATAGGAAATTCAACTGTTTCGAGAAATTCACCAGAAAGCTACCAACAACAATACGGGTAGACACAAAGTGGCACTATGATGCCACTTGCAAGAAAATTATCAAAGAAACACGGCGTCAGCTCGGTTTTTTATATTGCTTGAAAAGTTCATAATTGAAAGTTTATTAAATGTTTTACGATATGTTTTTGCTCAATGTGCACGAATGTGTTCATTTTGTAATAAATTGATATACATTTTTGACTACGGCTACGAATTTGATTGTACATAGAATTTAGTATTTTTGCTGAAAAAGTGTGATCAAAAAGTTATGTGGACAGGGTAGGACTAAAAAAACATTTCTATTTCTCCTTAATATTGAGTTTCCTTGATTTTTTATGTTGTCCAAGCTTTTCATGGCATTTTATGAGTTTGGTAGATATTTATATGTAATGTACTCGAAAATCGCCCAAAAATAAAAATAAAAGTGGCAATGCATTTCACCACAGCAGAGCTAAAGATTTCGCTGCCATAGCGTGCTTCTCTTTTCCTCATGCTATATGCCTATGTTGAAGCAGCGTAGCTCTAACACATTGCAGGGATTAGGAAGAAGAAGAGTTAGACCTATAGTACTATATGGTTCTTATGTTAAACGACTTTTACACTATTCGCCCTGAGTTAAGGCTCAGTTACTCTTGATTGAACGTAACTTAACTTTACTTATTCAATCAGCTGACTTGATATGTTTAGTACATTTTGTATGGAAGCAGTTACTGATTACTTAATTTGACTTAAGATAAGAATCTGTGGAAAACAGATTTCAATAAGTTAAGTTACGTTACGTTCAATCAAGGGCGTACCCAGGGGGGAAGAGGGGGCCACGGCCCCCCTTAACAATGCAACAGTTTTATTTTTTGGGAAAAACAACGTTAAAATAATAGCAAATATTATCTTAAAAAATAAAATCATTGTAAGATTGACTTATATTGACTATTGTTTTTAAATCAGTGAAGATAACCAAACTAGTCTTTAATGTTCATTCGCTGGCCCCTTGAGTACAGCTGGAAAACAATCGATGTTCACAACCATCAATTACCAAATTAACACGAAACGTTTTAAACGTACTACTATGTATAGTAGGCATCATTGTTAGTTTCGATAAACAAGTTAGTATTGAATGCGTTTTTTATATTCCAAGTGAACGAATTTATTGAAATTTTATCAGCATTGCGTTGCAGACAACCATTAGTCGATAGTTTCGAATATCAATAAATAGTGGAAAAAGTTACAACTATTGATACTATCGATAGTGCCATCTTTAGTTTGCCAGCTATAGTATCGATAGTGCCATACATTTTATTCCATCTGTAACATTCAGTCGTGCCAGCAAGTAGCAAAAAAAAGTGGAAAAATTCCAAATGGAAAAACATTAAAATGGATATATTAAATGTAATAGGCTAAATCATGGGATTTAAGAAAATTTCACGTTTGACATTTAAAATCAAGACCATTTAAATGTTGTTCTTAAATCTCGTTATTTAGACATATCTGTTGTTTAACAGCCTATAAATTATAAAAGAAAATATAGACCTCCCTGCCATAGATATTTTAAATATTGTTGGAAGCGTGGGGTTTTCGTTTTTTAAATTTTTTTTTTTTGGGGCCCCCCCTTCATTAAATGCTGGGTACGCCCTTGCGTTCAATCAAGAGTAACTGAGTCTTTAATTGCACTCCTATCTATGGATATACTTAGGGTCCTCATGCAACGCAATTACACCGTGTAAGCTGAGTGAAGTTCGTAAAACTGTCAAATTTGTATGCAATTTTGACAGTTTTACTTACTTCACTCAGTTTACACGGTGTAAATGTGTTGCATGAGGACCTATACTATGTAGGTTAATAAACGACGGCGAACGACTTTATTAGATGTTAAGCCCTGCCCCAGTTCGATCAGATATACTAAACTCTATGAAAAAACTCTGTCAGAAATTTCTGAGGCTTTTACTGTATGAAGTTTTGCATTTCTAGTCAATTCCTTTCGAAATGGGGAAGCGCCTTTACAGAAACACGAAATGTGAAATCCTGTATTGGATTAACGCCCATTAGGTTATGTTATGCGTTCAGTAACTGAGCCTTTAGAGTCATTTTTTTCAAGGATCAGGATTTGGAAAGGTTTTTAATGCTTATGATTTTTGAAAGAAATGGCTTTAAATTGTTGCTGAGTTACTATCGAAAACCATCGATAGTCGTTCTAAAACCATCGATAGTCACGATAGTGACAAACCATCGATAGTGCCATCGATAGTTTGCGAACTCTAGTAGCAAATCAAATTCTTAAGAATTTCTGACAAGCCGCGAGTATTGCAGTCTTTTGCTCTTGCGCTTGTTTAGTTTATGTGGAAGTTTCAAGTGACAAGCATCGACAAAATTTGTGAAAAACTGTTGGGAAAGAATAATGACAGACACATGGGCGTAGCCAGGGGGGGAAGGTAGGGGCAAATGCCCCAACCTAAGCCAAATGTCCTCGAAAAATTCTGCGTTTTTTAAGAAAAAATTAATCTTTGTCCTCGAGGAGATTTGGAGAAAATGCTGAAACAACGAGGACTTTTCAAAGAGTATTCTCGTAAAAAACGAGGACAATTTAGGAAAAAAGCGGAAAAAAAGGAGTATCAATGAAAATTTTTATAAAAAATGAGGACAATTCGCAAAATTGCAATTTTTCAAAAAAATTTCCTCGTTTTTTCATTGATTTTTGAGAAATTGTCCTCGAAAAAAGACCTAAAAAAATTCCTGGCTACGCCCATGGACAGACACTTTAGCGGAAAAATTTGCTTGGCGGGGAACAAATTCCAAAATTTTTTTAAGAATTTGCGAGAGCAACCAAATCGTTTTTCCAATTTGCCAGAAATCGGCATAAACTTAAAGCTGCCAAGACTACTGCTACGACTACTTCAACCATTCAACCAGAATAAGGTCCTTTTTACTTTTTACTTAAAATATTTGTTTATAAAAATTTAATGAGTGTTTGTTAAAAAAAAACTTAGGTTAGGCTGTTTGACTATAATAAGGTCCTTTTTACTTTTTACTTAAAATGTTTGTTTTATAAAAATTTAATAAATGCTTGATAAAGAAAAATTTGTTTGTTGTTTTTGGAGAAAAGAATTTGTGCAAGCTTGAAAAACGTTGAATAGCACCCTTACAAAACCTTTTATTGTAAATAGGAAGTGTTCGTTTTTACAAGCTATTTTCAACCGTATATAAAGAACTCTTAGAAAGCATTACAAAACATTTAAAAATATAGTTTTCAAAGGGAAAATATAAGTTTACCAAATGTCTTTTGGAAGCACTACAAAACTTCAAAATAAACTTTTTGTAAACAAAATGATAAGCTTATAAAAAAGGGTGCCGTTTCGTTGGTTTTTCGCTTATACTGATATGTTTTTAAAACGAACTTCAAAGGTTTTGGAAACTTATTGTAAGCCTAGGCTTGAGTTGACAAGCTTTAAAAAAGCTTATTTTTTAGCGAAATTGTCTGTTGGGAATTTTTCGCCAACAATTTGTTTGTTATAGAAAGACATGCGAGGAAAAGAGACGGTTTTTTTGCCGTGGCGGGAATAAAATAGTTTTTTTTTTATTTGTAGGTTTTTGTCGTTTTTATTTTTTCAAAATCATGCTTATCTTCTAATAAAATATATGTATAGTGCATCCTTTCTAGAATACGGATTGAACATTTTAATTTAAAAAATAATTTATTTCCCCCTCCAACGGATGGCTCTGGATCCGCCCCTGTTATCTCTCTATCTCTCTCTTTTTCTCTATTTCTCTCTCTATCTCTCTCTTTTTCTCTATTTCTCTCTCTATCTCTTTCTTTCTCTCTTTCTCTCTCTTTCTCTCTTTCTCTCTCTTTCTCTCTTTCTCTCTCTTTCTCTCTTTCTCTCTATTTCTCTCTCTTTGTCTTTCTCTCTCTTTGTCTTTCTCTCTCTTTGTCTTTCTCTCTCTTTGTCTTTCTCTCTTTTTCTCTCTTTCTCTCTCATTCTCTTTCTCTCACTATCTCTTTCTTTCTCTCTCCTTCTCTTCTCTTCTTCTCTGTCCTCTCTCCTTCTCTGTCCTTCTCTCTCCTACTCTGTCGTTCTCTCTCTCTCTCTATCACTCTCCGCTCTCCTTCACACTCAGCAATACATATATCCAATGCAACAAAAATATTTCAGGCAATATTGTATGTACTTAAATCGAAAATCATTACTATATACTAAGGACAATCGAGTTAAGCCAACCATCATAACAAAAACAATTGGAAAAACAACGAGCAGCAAGTGCACAACACAGCAGAGAACAGTAATGCAAGGAAGACCGAAACAATCACGCGTGGAGCAGCCCATTACGTGAGCATGAACACAAACACGGAAACGGAAAAAGGAAAAAGGAAAGCGGAAAAACACGGAAACCATTGTTGACGTACCGGATGCAAGCAGAGCCTTCAAATCTCATCGTGACAGCATGATTCAATTCACCGATTTGTTTGATAAAGTTCCATTTCAACGTTCTCATGGCCACTGCCGCAATATACATATGAACATACCAATTAAATATTTCGAATAGAAACCGGATGTGTTGAATTACAAGACACTTTACCACTTCATGCCACGCCACGCAGTGCTACGCCACTTTACGTCACGTTGCAAGTTGTCGTATCGAAATTTCGTTCCTCGATTTCGAAGAAATACAAAGCGAGGAAGGAACTACTGTGCACCATAATCCTTCAACTATCAAATAAGACTAAAAGCCGTTCTTCGTGCCGCAACACGCGTCGAGGCAAACGCCGCACTCGCATCGGCAGATGCAACATTCAGTTCGCCTCTACTCGTGTCTCAGTGTCCCTCCAACTGATTGGGGGCCGACGGACGGGCCTAATATCTCGTGCATTCGGTTTGCTTACCGTGTTTCCGATAGAAACCCGAAACCATCAATCTTGACTTAACATCATGAGCATAGGCGTGCAATAATTTTGCTTAGCATTATTTTACACACCCTTCGCATGCTCACTTAGGTAAAAGGGGGCCGGGGCCAGCTTTAATCAGCAGGTTGAGTGAAAGAAAAAATTATTCGAAATTAGAAAAGCTTTATAAATTCAATATTCAATGAAAACTGTTACTTATTTAAAGTTCGATTTTCACAGAGTAAACTTACGTGATTTTCGCTTAAAAGTAAACCATAGTCGGCACACGGACACCGAAAACACATCAAAATGTACATATAACGTTCACGTGCGAAGCGAAAAATGCGAGAGCAACGACGCTACGGAGTTCTCCTCCATAACAAGAGGCCCCCTCTGTTGATGAGGCATGCGCGGTTGCGAACTAACAAATCCTTTTCAAGTAATTGAACTTCCTACCACCGAATTTCTCTAGCTTTTGTGACAACTGAAATAACGTAAGGGTGTTATAGCCAGGCGAGCCTGACAATAAAATACCCGACACATACACACATGTTAAAATAATTTTTGAACCACGCCCAAAAAACAGGACCACTAAGTAAGAATATTCAAGAAGTTTTTAAGGCCATTAGTGGCCCCATATACCGACGTTTGTTAAATTTCTTTATGAAAACCACCCCTTTTTCACGCCCCAATTTTCCCTTTTTTTTTTTGCAATTCCAATCGGAGGCTTAAATGCACACTCAAATTTTAAGTTTTATTAAAATATTTCGAAAAAGTCCGAACTTGAGGCAGTTTTGAGATTTTTGTGACAGACCCTAGTACTGGAGGTACCCTTAATAATGAAATAAGGAAATTTTTTGGGAGGATGTTTATGGCTACAAAGGAATCATAAGTGCCAAATTTCGAGCAAGTCCCATTTGAACTTCGGGTGTAGGGGACAAATTGCGAAAAACGCCCTTCTGCCACGCCCACTTTTAAAATTTTTGGAAATCGTATTACTTGTCCTGAAACACGTTCAAATATCAAATTTCATTTTTGAATTATTATTTGGGCTTTTTGGTCTCTCATTTTTCGCTTATAGTGAAAAATGTAATTTTTGGCAATTGAAAAAATTTATTTTTCATAAATTGCCGAGAAGTGTGGAAAGCCGATACGACCGGTTTCGAACCTAGCTTACAGGTTCATCATCAGGTATCTTTAACCAACACCTTAGCCACTCTGACCACCTCAGCGATGTGAGGTAGGTCGGCTAAATTGTGCATATATATACACCATTGGCGTGCCCGCCTTATTGTTAATTGTTATTATTTTTGACCATCTCTATATTTATAGGCCCGAATGTCCTAATAAATTTAAATGCCTAATTAGAGCAAAAATAAGTAATAAATTCTTTAACAGGGATAATTGAAGGAAAAATAACTATAAAGGCCATTTTAGGGCAGAAGCTATTATAAGGAAAATGACTTTCAAGGCAGAAATACTAAGGAAATGGTTAGGTTAGGTTAGGTTAGGTTGGGTTAGGAAATTAAGGAAATTGAACTTTGTGGCCCGATTTTAGGTTCCGCCATGTCTTTCGAATGGCAGAATTCTTCTTCTGCATCTGTTTTTTCTATACGAAAAAAAACTTTTTTTTAAAGAAAAATTTATTTTATTCACATCAATGAGATGGCCCCTGAAAAATTAAAAAGTACAAGGAACACTTTCACCATAAATTCAAGCTCGCATATTAATATTTTTTAATCAAGTCCATACTTTATTTATTATTCATTTCATAAGATATACTTGATAGAAATTTATTTCCTTCATTGTTGTATTGAAGTAATACGTATGAATGAGTAAGATATTATCTATTTATATATCTCTCTCCCTTTTTGTTGTTTCGTTTTGCGTTAGTTTTCGTTTCGTTCTTTTCATTTCATTCTATGCCCAATTCAGGTTAAACTTTGGTAATTTCGACTTCTTTTCGACCTATTTTTGGTCGAAATGCCTTCTCAATGCCCTAACTTTAAAGACGAAATGCCCTAATTATGCCTTATTTAGGGCAGGGCAGGGAAATATTCTGCCTTAAAATAGATAAGAAATTACCAATTTTGGAACTATTTTGCTAGTTGGGTTTTGGCACCAAAGTGACGGAAATTTTACAAGGATTACTAAAAAATTAAAATAACGGAAATAAACAATTAATTTTTATGCAAAAATGGTTCTTAAAGTCCAAAAAGTTGTAAACATTAAGATTTTACCCCTTTCCCATGGAGGTATCCAGATTTTCAGTTAGGGAGGGGCAAGACACAAAAAGATTGTTTTATATATATGGTAGAAACTCTTGCGTACGTTTCTAGGTGTTGCCACATGTACGCATAGGTTTCCTTATATCTTCAAAAAACCATTTTTGCAGCCGTATCTCATTTCTTGATACTCTTGGAAAACTCTTTTGCGTCGTATACTGAGCAGAAACTAATTAGAGGGGGAAACTGCCCCTCCCTGCCCTACTGTAAATACGCCCATGCCCTTTACCGCACCTTATGTTTAATTGAATAACCCAAATTACCTTAAAAAGTTGTCGTATTACCTAATATACATTTTTGGAAATTTACAGCCTTCAGAGTTAAGAAAAACTTAAAATTTTTTCCAAAAATATCGAAAATTGTAAAATTCAGTTAACTTTTACACGCTGTAACACACCCAGTGTACTGTGCAGTATTAAAATTTTTTGACCTTCATAAAGCCCCTGCCTTAGCAATACCTGGTCCAAAATTTCTCTAAATCCGTTTTTACCAAAGATACAGCAGTGACGCTCATCATATAGGACTATAGGTCTAACTCTTCTTCTTCCTAATCCCTGCAATGTGTTAGAGCTACGCTGCTTCAACATAGGCATATAGCATGAGGAAAAGAGAAGCATGCAATGGCAGCGAAATCTTTAGCTCTGCTGTGGTGAAATGCATTGCCAATTTTCTTTTTAATTTTGGGAGATTTTCGAGTACATTACATATAAAATATCTACCAAACTCATAAAATCATATGAAAAGCTTGAAAAACATAAAAATAATCAAGGAATCGCAATATCAAGGAGAAACAGAAATTGTTTTTTTAGTCCTACCCTGTCCACATAACTTTTTGATCACACTGTTTCAGCAAAAATGCTAAATTCTATGTACAATCAAATTCGTAGCTGTAGTCAAAAATGTATGTCAATTTATTACAAAATGAAAACATTCGTGCACATTAAGCAAAAACATATCGTAATAAATTTAATAAAGTTTCAATTATGAACTTTTCAAGCAATATAAAAAACCGAGCCGACGCCGTGTTTCTTTGACAATTTTCTTGCAAGTGGCATCATAGTGCCACTTTTTGTCTGCCCGTATTGTTGTTGGTAGCTTTCTGGTGAATTTCTCGAATTTGTTGAATTTCCTATTCCTGCTTAAGGTTTTTGTTGGTAGCTTTTTGGTGAATATCCCCAATTTGTTGAATTTCCTATGCCTGCCTAATGGTGTATATCCCCATCGCGGCAGAGGCTTTTCGACGTCGACAGTTAGACCTACAGTCCTACATGATGCTCATGTAGGAGTGTAGGTCTAACTGTCGACCATATATTACTATATATGTCACTCTCATAGATTTTGGGCGGAACATTTCGCGCCAGTTAGAGAGAGATGTTACTCGGCAGGCAAAAAAAGAGCGAGAGAGAAATACTTTTGACGAGTACCTAAGTAAAAAATTCTCGTTTTGGTGGGTATCCAAGACCGTGGTGGGTACCCAAGACCGTGTTGAAAAGAGCCAAAATAAAAACCATATATAACTATATATGTCACTCAGGAGCCGTTTCCATTTTGGCTCTTTTCACCACGGTTTTGGGTACCCACCATGGTCTTGGGTACCCACCAAAAAGAGCATTTTGTACTGAGGTACTCACCAAAAGTATTTCTCTCTCGCTCTTCTTTTGCCTGCCGAGTAACATCTCTTTCTAGGGGGTTAAGGCTCATTGGCCATGTTCACACGTTGACGTGACTGACGAACCAGAGGGAGTCCACGACGCCCTAAGACCGACCATACGTGACGAAGAGTCACATCCTGCTCGAGGTGCCCCTGCGGGTCACACAAGCTTCCTGGGATAATGTCTTCTGTATTGCACAGTGGACATCTCCCTGGAAGCTTGTGTAACTGTGCTAAATATGGCGGATCTAGAGAGGAAAACTCGATAAAACCCGTAATCCTAAAGGTGTTAATCGTCACCGTGCCTACAGGATGGATGTTGCAACGTTACTGCCTCGCAAACGGCGTACTCCAGATACATGGCGACCTCTGGTTTTATTTAGCCTTCCCGGAGCATGAGGCTCTGCTTCGGGTGACAGTGTATTTCCTCATTACTCGTGGGAACATTTATGGACTCAACAAATAATTTAAATACAAATGCACTTGTGCAACAAATTTTCGGCGATTCCGAAGGGCAGCAATTGCCCACTGGAATCAATGAACAAATGGAGCGTGCACCAATTCAAATGGAATCTATTCCAACAGGAGTGGAGCAATCTTTAGTAGGGGCTCAACCTAACCAAATGGATGTAGATCCTACCGGGCAGGTAGAGCGAATCCCTACTGACGAGGAAGACGCCTTGCTTGCTTCCCCGTCCAAAGGCAGAACTGGCAAGATGCCGAAGCCTGACAAAGCTTGTGGGGCCGAGCGCAGACGGCAAAAGTTCTACGTCTCTAAAGGACTGTGCCTTGACGAAGCCAAAAGGCTGGCTAAGCTGCCAATGGCGGAGGGAAAGAAAGAGATGGCACTGTCTCTACAAGCGGCGAAGAAAAGGGACCGATCTGAGGCCTCATTCACTACGCCACCACAGAACACCCCCAAGAGGCAGATGGGACCGCCGGACGTGAGGTCCGAAGCTGGAAAGCACCCGGGAACACTAGTTGCACCAGCAAAGGAGCCCAAAGCCTCTAAGGTGGTGAAGTCGGCTAGCGCAGCGGGCATCAGGATGGGGATTATGCCGTCGGACTATCCCCATACCACCTGGTCCACGCAGCAGCTCTCCCAAGTACAGGGAGCCATCCTGGACAGAGTGCGTCAATTGAAATCGGGCTCAATGAAGCCCTCCTTCAATGGATGTACTTTCAGACCAGGATGGTTGTCTGTAATCTGTTCGGGTCCTGAGACGGCAAACTGGCTTAAGGTCAACCTAGGAGCCTTATCGCCGTGGAAGGACGCCAAACTCAAACTTGTGGAGGAGAAGGACATTCCTCGTACACAAATATTTATAGGATATTTCCCAGAGAGGCAGACAACCTCCAACGAAGATATCCTATCTTTAGTCCAAGGCCAAAACACCGGCCTAAGGGTCGCAGACTGGCGGGTGCTCAACAGGGCGCAAAAAGGTGCCTCAATAGAGCTAACGCTGTCAATGGACCCTATCTCAGCCAAAAACCTGACTGAGATGGACTACAAGATAAACTACGGCTTTGGCAGGGCGAAGATTCACCCGAAAACCAAGGCCGTAGCAAGCGGTGGTGATGCTGTCCCAAAGGCATCCGAAGAGCGACCTAGTTGCTCACGGGAAGCCCAGAGCTCGGGAACAAACACAGCTCCAGCATCACAGGAGAGCGCAGGACGTAACCGTCCCCCTCCAACACCCACCCCATCTTCACCGGCTCCCATCGCCAAGCCCTTTCTACGCCCACCTGTGAACCCATAACCAGGGCGTAGAGGGCAAGGGCGAGGTAGGACACAGGAGGAAAGAGTGATGGCATCCGGTAGGAGCAAGAAGGTCGCTAAACGCGCCTTCAAGGTCACGAAGTGACCATGCTCCCAAGAAAAATCAAGGCCATACAAGTGAACCTCCACCATGCAAAGGCGTCCTCGGATGTCCTAAGCAGGAGGTTCACAAAAGAGGGACTGGACATAGCACTTGTCCAGGAACCCTGGGTTCACGGTGGGACCGTCAAAGGCCTCAACCTTCGCGATGGTAAGTTAATCTTTGCCAAAAATCACTGCAGACCTAGAACTGCAATCATCATAAGGAACAAAATTAACTTTCATTTCAGAGCTTTGTTCACAGGATCTGGTGGCAGTAATTGCAAAGATCCCTACGCTCAGGGGAGAACAAGAGGTGGTGCTAGCGTCGGCCTACCTTCCTGGAGACAGCGATCTAATACCCACAAGGTAACTATTGGCCCTAGAGGAGTACTGCAGCAGGAGGAACCTCAAATGGCTAGTCGGTTGTGATGCGAATGCCCATCACACGACATGGGGTAGCACCGACATCAATTTAAGGGGTGAGTCATTATTAGAATATATTATTAGTAAAAAAATAAATATTCTAAACCGGGGTAACTAGCCGACATTTGTTAATGTCACAAGGGGAGAGGTCCTTGACTTAACTCTCTCCAGTCCTAACTTGTTGTCTGTTATCTCAAACTGGCACGTCTCAAAAGAAGTCTCTATGTCAGATCATAAACATATTATGTTCGACATAGATGCTCCTACAGAGGAGTTCCAAGTTTACCGTAGCCCAAAGAAAACCAATTGGGAAAATTTCCGCTTCTGTGTAGAACAGAAGATAAACTGCTCAGATAGTGCGATTAATTCGACCTATGAGCTTGAGACAGAAGCTAAACTTCTGCAGAGTAGTCTCAAACAAGCGTTCGAGAAGAGCTGCCCGCAGAAAGCCAAAAAGGCGCAAAGGGACGTCCCCTGGTGGAACAAAACACTTGAGAAGCTCAGGTGTAGCACCAGGAAGCTCTTCAATAGGGCAAAGCGAACAGGCGACTGGACCGCCTATAAGGCAGCCCTTACAGAATACAATAAAGAATTGAGAAAATCCAAAAGGGCCACATGGAGGGAACACTGCAGCAGGGTGTCAAATCTCCCTGATATGTATCGCCTCCAAAAGGCTCTTGCGATGGATCACTCAAACGGCCTCGGTACCCTCAGGAGGCCAGATGGTAGTTTTACGTCAACGATCCGTGAGACAGGAAGACTCTTGTTGGAAACTCACTTCCCTGGCTGCGTTCCTGCGTTTGAACGTCCTTGCCAATCAGCTGTCATAACAAATGCAGCAAATGGTAGAGCCAGAAGTCTTGCGGGGAAAATAATTAACTCCCATACGGTACAGTGGGCAATTTCAACTTTCAGCCCATATAAATCGCCGGGCCTGGACGGCATCCGCCCATGCCTGCTTCAGCAGGGTGCTGGGCTTATTACAACTCCACTGGTGAGAATATTTAAAGCCAGCTTATTAATGGCTCATATTCCATCAAACTGGAACGAGGTGAATGTAGTGTTCATTCCCAAACTGGGGAAAACAAATGAACACAGTCCTAAGGCCTTCAGGCCTATAAGCCTCAGTTCCTTTTTCATTAAAACAATGGAAAAAACTCATTGATCAGTACATAAGACGAGACTGTCTGAAGTACCAACCACTGAACAAACAACAATTTGCCTACCAACCTGGTAAATCAACTGTGACTGCCATACACAGCCTCACTACTATAATAGAAAAGGCTATACTGGCAAAGCAAATAGCCCTCTGTGCATTCATAGACATCTCGGGGGCTTTCGATAACACCTCTTTCGAAGCTATCGAAACAGCCATGTACCAAAAAGCTATCCCACCCCTAATAGCTAATTGGATACTAAATATGTTGAAAAACAGGAAAATATCCACTGAATTAGGAGGTGAAAATCAGTCGATCAATGTAGCTAGAGGTTGTCCTCAAGGCGGAGTACTTTCTCCCCTACTATGGATACTAGTCATTGACGATCTCCTCAACCACCTTCAAGAGCAGGGATTTGCAGCGCAGGGCTATGCAGATGACCTCGTCATTTGTGTAGCCGGTTGGGATGACATTACCATCTCATCTCGCATGCAAACGGCCCTTCAACTGGTAACAAACTGGTGTGATGAAAAGGGTCTCACTGTTCAGACGAACAAAACAAAGCTAGTGCCCTTTACTAAAAGGACTAAGACCAATCTCTTTAGTCCCACAATTCTGGGCAACTACATTCAATTCAGCGATGAAGCCTCCTATCTGGGAGTGATCCTAGACAGAAGGCTGAGCTGGAACTCGCACCTAGACCATGTTGTCAGCAAAGCCTCAAAGGCGCTTTATGTGTGCCAAAGGCTCCATGGCAAGACGTGGGGAATTTCCCCACGAATGGCATATTGGTCTTTCACTACGATTGTTAGACCAATAATTACTTATGCTGCCCTTGTATGGTGGCCAAAGGTCAGACAAAGGACCGCGGAAGCCAAACTGGGCAAGCTACACAGACTAGTGTGTGGGAGCATCACAGGGGCAATGAAAACCTGCCCCACAGATGCGCTGGGTGTCATCACCGGCATCCCCCCTCTCACTATCCAAATTCAGAGAGAGGCATGTGCAAGCGCTTTAAGATTGCACAAAGTGCCAAATCTCAAAAGTGGGGATCTTCAAGGGCACCTCTCGATATTGTTGAATGTATCTGAGGACCCAATAATGAAGATGCCAGACCGAATACAACGTATATTGCGTTTTGACCGCAAGTACAAGGTAATAATTCCTGAACGAAGTGAATTCAAAAACGTCTTACTTCACATAGAGAAAGGATCACAAATCTGGTACACAGATGGATCCAAACTTGAAAATGGAAGTACAGGTGCAGGCATCTTGGGACCTAGATTCCAGAAAGCAGTACCAATGGGTCTATACCCAACCATATTTCAGGCAGAATTATATGCGATTGAAATTTGCGTCCGCGAAGGTCTGAAGAGGAAGACAAAGGGGAGCAGTATCCATATAATGTCTGATAGCCAGGCTACTCTTCTAGCCTTAAGGGCTGTTAACATCTCATCTGGACTAGTAGAGAATTGCCTCAATCTCCTCAATGACCTCGGGAACCACAACAAAGTAACACTTTGGTGGGTCCCAGGCCATGAGGGCTACGAAGGGAACGAAAGGGCAGATTGCCTCGCCAAACGGGGAGCTCAAAGACGCCTCATCGGGCCTGAACCTTTCTGTACACTTCAGAAGTCATACTGTGCAGAATTACTCAGAAATTGGGAGGATAAGTGTTTTCATACTTCCTGGATGAAATCAAAAGGTCAAAGACAGGCCAAAAGATTCATCACTCCCAACAAACTAATCTCCAAGAGATTACTGTATCTCGGAAGAAAAGATTTAAAGATCCTTACCGAATACTTCACAGGGCACTGCAAATTGAGATATCATCTAAAAAAAGATAGGCCTATCGAACGAATCGAAATGCCGGTTCTGTGAAATGGATGAAGAAACGCCAGAACACATTCTCTGTGACTGTCCATCTCTGGCCAGCCGCAGAATCCTCAACTTTGGGGAGGCGCTTGTCGCCCCCTACAAATTTTGGTCTGTCTTAAAACCGTCCACAGTGCTCAAATATATAAAGAGCCTAAGGATAAATAATTAAGACAAACCCTGGGGGTAGCACAATAGATTCATTATGGGTCGCGGTGCGCACAGAGCCCCCATCTAATAATAATAATAATCTCTTTCTAACTGGCGCGAAACTTCCCGCGCAATATCTATGAAAGTGACATATATTGTTATATATGATAGAAACGACTCCTGAGTGAGATATATAGTTATATATGCTGTCGACGTCGCAAAGCATATAGAACTATAGCTGCAACTTCGGCCAAATTTTGGCGCGTTGTGGCATGATTTGGTGAAAAAGTTCAACTGTGGTGAACCACGCCATAAGCCGAGTATTGTGGTGAACCACGTAATAGAAAGTGTGGTGTACCACGTAATAGCTTTTGGCCGAAGTTGCAGCTATAGTTCTATATGTCGCAAAGCCTCTGCCGCGATGGGGAAATACACCATTAGGCAGGTAAAGGAAATTCAACAAATTGGGAAAATTCACCAAAAAGCTACTAACAAAAACCTTAAGGCGCATTTACACATTTGACAATTTTGTCAAAATCTCTCTCAAAAAAATCGTCAAAAAGTGTAAACATCAAAATTTTTTACATCAAACTCGCTTCTTGATTTTGAAGTGAATTATCTTCAAAAAATTTGTTGAAATAGTGTCAATAGTGTAAACACAAAAAGTTTTCAAAAAAAGGAAATTGACAGTCCTTCAAAAAAGAATCGACATGCTCATTTTATTTTGATAAATTATCAAAATTTCAAGAAAAGTAAATACAGTCGAACTTCCGTATAGTGAACGTCTATACAATGAAGTTCTCCCTACTATGAAATTATTTCAAACGCACAGCTTTTTCGTTCCACTTTCAGTTTATGTGATAATAATTTCTGTAAAATGAAATTTCTATATAATGAAGTGATTTTCTGGTCCCGTGCGACTTCATTATAAGGAAGTTCGACTGTACAGTCAGAAATTTAAAAATGCTTAGTTAAAATTTGACCATGACCACCATCGTCGAAATTCGCAAAAATTTGATTTTCACTATTTTGAATTGCGTATATCGCAGCTAGACCTAATGCCCTCTTACGGTAAAATTTTGACCATTACCATCATTCGCGAAATTTGCAAAAATTTGATTTTCACTATTTTGAATTGCGTATTTCGCAGCTAGATATAATGCCCTCTAACGGTTAAACTTTGACCATGACCACCATCCGCGAAAATTTTGTGTTTAATATTAATTTCGAGTTTGAGAAGCTAAATCGAAGTACAGATAAGGTACCCATAAATAGATATCAAAGCTAGAACAACGAAAACGGCAGGAATTTTCGTTAGGGTAATGTTTTAATATATTTTAAGCTGAGGAAAAGGTATTTGTGCAATCGGTTAAGCCGATGTAAACTTCCTTATATTATTAATCAAAATGGCCTCACAGGCTGCGGAGGGCCCTATCACGATCCTTAGATATCCAAAAATTCTTTGTTAATTTTTTGGATCTTTCTTGATCCTTCGTCTATTATGCTATTATATCCCTTCTTTTTCCCCCAAATTTGGAGTTGACTCTTCAAAAGCCACTTTGAAAGACTTTTTGATTTCAAAATAATTCATAAAATTTTGACCGAACGTATAAACACTATTTTGAAGGTTGGCATCAAAAAACTCTCTATTCAGCTCTCAGATATTTTGACATTGCTTTATTTTTTTTTGAGAGAGTATTTTGACGTCAAATTTATGTAGTGTGTAAACGATGAATCAAAATAATTTTTCAAATTTTGACGTCAATTTTTTGTTATGTCAAATGTGTAAATGCCCCATTAGGCAGGAATAGGAAATTCAACAAATTCGAGAAATTCACCATTATGGTACCAACAACAATACGGGTGGACACAAAGAGGCAAAATGATGCCACTTGCAAGAAAATTATCAAAGAAACACGGCGTCGGCTCGGGTTTTTTATATAGCTTTAAAAGTTATAATTGAAGCTTAATAAATATATTACGATATACTTTTGCTTAATGTGCACGAATGTTTTCATTTTGTAATAACTTGACATATATTTTTGACTAGTGCTACGAATTTGATTGTATATAGAATTTAGTATTTTTGCTGAAAAAGTGTGATCAAAAAGTTATGTGGACAGGGTAGGACTAAAAAAAACCATTTCTATTTCTCCTTAATATTGAAAATCCTTGATTAGTTTTATGTTTTTCAAGCTTTTCATATAATTTCATGAGTTTGGTAGATATTTTATATGTAATGTACTCGAAAATCGCCCAAAATTAAAAATAAAAGGGGCAATGCATTTCACCAGAGCAGAGCTAAAGATTTCGCTGCCATAGCGTGCTTCTCTTTTCCTCATGCTATATGCCTGTGTTGAAGCAGCGTAGCTCTAACACATTGCAGGGATTAGGAAGAAGAAGAGTTAGACCTATAGTCCTATATGCTATATGGTACCGCTGAAGACAGAGCCGTCTTCCATGTATACTTTCCAAGCAAGTATTACAGCATGGGAAAGCCTGTCAAAATGCTATTTGGCTCCAAATGGTGTGGTGAAGTTGAGTAAAAATCAGCTGGCTGTCAAAAATAAGTCGAAGAATTTGCGATTTTTAAACATGCCGTAGCTTTATATTTTGACCCTTTTTAAGTAAAATTGAAGTTGCAAACAACAAAGTAAAGATGCTCCATCATTCAAGAGTACATTTGCGACCCTCGCAAATCAGTATTCAATATTGCGTTTAAATTGAACGACTTCGTCAGCGATGCACAAATACTCTAAGCGCAAAGCTTTTATCGATACTGAACCGAGTACTCAAAAGAGTTCTTAAAACATAATAAAACCAAATAAAAAGCAAGATAATTCGACATAAAAGGAATTTATATATTTTTTAAAATTCATGTTTCAAAATGAAAAAAAAGGGTTTGGGTTTGTTAAAGGAAAGAAATAAACAAGATAAAACAGCTTAATTTTTTTTGGAGGCAAAACAAAGCTAAAAACAAAAAGGGAAAGCTTTATTTAAAACAGAATTTTTACAACCCGCTGGATCCCCAAAAAGGCCATTAAATTCAATTTGGGAGGAAAGATTAAAAAAAAAATGGTTTGAAGCCCAAATTTTAGAAAATTAATTTTGAAAACCCTTTTTCCGGCCAATTTTTTATTTGGTTTCCCCCAACTAAGTTAAAAACCATTGATTTAAAATTTTGGTTTTTTGGGCCAACTTTAAAAATATTATTAAAAACCCCAACGGGGGGTCCCTTAAATTTAGGAAGACAAAAGTTTTTAAAAAAACGCCCAAATTTCGGTTACTATTTTACCACAATTTGCAATTTGCTGTTCCATTTGGCAAAATTCGTTTTTGGTTAATAGGTTAAATTTTAAAAAGGGCCCAAACTTTTTTTTTTGTTCTCAATTTTTTGGTTTCGCAGGGAACCAGAAAACACCTTTTTATGAAATTTCATTTTAAGAAATTTTAAAAGAAAGTAACCAAAACTTTCCCTTTGAAATAATTTCGGTGGGAAAACCATTTAAACCCTAAAAGTTAACGTTAATTTTTTTACCAAAAAAGGAAAAATTAAATGTTTTGTTTTTACATTTAAAAGGATTTTTAAAAAAAATTTAAACATTTTTTTTAAATAAAACAATTAAATTTAATTTTATTGCCCAATTTCGGCCAAAATCCCAAAACTTGGTATTTTAAAGGTTTTGGGCCTTTTAAATTGCCTTTAAAGCGGGAAGCCAAAATTAAAAGCTCGTTTCTCTACGTAAACGTTTAACCTTTTTTAGGGTTTTTGGTTTTTTTCCTTTTAAAAACCGGTTGGGCAATTTGGCCCTAAACAAGGGTTGAAAAACCAATTTGGGTTAAATTAAGTAACCAAAATTGGGAGGGGTTTGTTATTGGTTCTTTTAAAATTTATTTATTGTTTTGACAATTCCTTAGAAACCAAAAGAAAGGAAACTCCTTTTTCCCGCCAAAGGATTAAACGGAAAGGCCAATCTGGCCGTTTCGGGAATTTGTTTTTTAATAATTTAAGGAAAAACCCCTGAATTCCAAAAATTTTTTTTGGGGGTTTGTTAAGTTTGGAACATTTCGTTTTAAAAACGGAAAACACCATTTTTAACAATTTTGCCCAAATTTGCGACCCTTTGCAAAAATTCTTTTTTGTTTAATTTTAAATTTTTTAAGGTGTTGGAAACCCTTTTTTTTGTTTTCTTAATTTTTTGTTTTCCTTTTTTGTCTGGGAATTCGAAGAATTAACCCTTTTCCTGTGACAATGTTAATTAAGAATTTAAAAGTTCCTACCCTAATTTCCCGGCATTCGGTTTAAAACATTAATGTTTTTTCCTTTATGGAAAAAGCCGGCTTTTCGTTGTTGCTCCCCACTTAGGTTCCGTTGTTAAGAGCAAAAATTTGGTTTGTTGAAATCTAAAATTTAAGATGGGGGGTTTGGAAAATGGTTTTTTAATTTTATTCATTGTTCCTTGAATCCGACCAACAATTCTCCTTTTTTTTGGGTCGGTCCTGGCCTTTTTCGGAATAATTTTATAATAATTTCCAGGGTGAACCTTTTTTGGGGTTTGAAATTATACTTTGTTCCCAGGATCTTTGGAAACCCTTTTCTTTGGCTTTGTGCCCCAAATAACCCTTTTGGCGAAGAAACGAAACGCCAAGGTTTAAAGTTATTTTCCTTGGGTTAAACCCTTTTTCCTTATTTGGTTTAAGGGTTCCTTCCATTAAATTAAATACGCCGGAAATTTGGATTTCATTGGGAACCTTTTCGTATTTTCAAATTTTAAATCGGTTTAAATTTTAAGGATTTTTCCCTATTCCGCCGTTATGACTTTGCGCCACGTTTATCTCTGGAATCTGTGTTTGTGAGAATTCGTCTGCTGAAAAAAAAATTTGTGTATCCGGAAGCCTTGATGTCTATCTCATGCTCGCTTGCATTCAAGATGGGGGCGTACCCATACCATTTTTGACTTCCGTAATTGTTCCGCCACGGAATAAATTTTTCTTATATTTTCGCGCTTTTCGATGACAACTGAGTATTTTTTGTTTCGAAGTGTAATGGAACGATTTTCATTGACCTTGCAGGGACCGATTGCGCAATATCAGTAAATCGAAGTAAGCGAAGCAGAGCTTAAGCGGTCGAACCGAAAACGCAAGCTGGCTCAAAGAGTATATCTATACTTTTGTACTGGGCAATATCAATAGCTACCCAGCCGGATTTTATCGCATGCATGACAAAATCATCGATGCAGAAGTATTGAAGAATTCATTTGTAAAGAGACCAATTGGTGCTGTTCCGAATGATTTTCTAGTGAAAATTTCATGGAAGCAAGAGCTCGTTACAAGAGATCCTTCTTCAAACAAAATTTTCATTTTAAAAAGGGTTGATCTTATGCAATTTTCATAAAATCAGTGTTTTGCATATTTCAAGATATCTGCTATGATTTAAACATTTTTTGAGCAAGTGTAATTCACTTCTGCTCTTCATTGAGGTGCATTTAAAACTAAGCAAATGTGAAAAAATCAGTAACGTTTTATGTTATGAGCTACCGTTAAATTATAACATATTCTATGAAGTGCTTTCAACCGAAATGGAAATACAAAATTAAAAAATTTTAAAATAAAAATTATTTCTGTTTCTTTCCCCCCAGATCTTTATTAGCATCATTTACTCTATTTTCAAATGAAATAATCATGCACGTTGGATCCATTTCAGCCAGCCAGCATGTACTCTTTGCTCAAATGAAGCTTTCAAGCGATTTAGGGCCATAAATCCTTTACCTAATGAATAACACATGCATTTTGAAGTACTGAAAATAGCGGCCAGCACCTAACAAATTTCATTAGATATAAGGGTTAGTAATGCGAGTAGTCGTACTGCAGAAGTAGTGAAATTTCCGGCTGGGTATAAATAGTGGGTAGATTTTTCAATCAAAATATACTTTTTTACACGTTAACCCCGTGTACGAGTATATAGAACGCAAAGCGTAATGCGCATCGCAAAACGCAACGAGTTGAACTCCAATTGTTGCGTTGCGTTTCCGTCACATGGTTGTGCGACAGCCAATAAAAAACGCAATCAAGAACGATCAAGTGTTTATCAAAATCTTACACTTGGTGCTGTATTTGGGGTAAGTAAAGTAAACAAAAATCGCACGATCATTGTGGAACACTCGTCGCAGCGCCGCTCTTTGCGTTTTAAATTGCGCTTTGCGGCGTATCGTCCTATATAGACGGGACTTTATTCGCGTTACGCATGCACTTCTTATACTTACATTTATGCCTGGTTTTCCAAAAGTTCAGGAATTCCTGCGCATCAATTCCTGCAAACATTTAACACATGCAAATATATAGAAACATTTACAATCAAAAGATTGGTTTATTAAAACTGATTCCATATGCTTGGATGCGTTGAATGTTTTCAGGAATTGACGCACAGCGAATCCTGCACTATTGGAAATCAGGCATTGCATAGCCACTGTTTAGATTAAGAGAGACACTGGAAGGAAACACATGAGAGTGACGAAGACGAAAGACATTCCATCTCCGCCACTCTCTTGTGTTTCTTTCCAGTGTCTCGCGTTTTGTCTCCCTGTTTAAACGGGGACAATGAATGAATGAACTGTTTTTTGTTTAATTAAATTTCTTTGTTATGTTTATATAAGTAAAAATGTCTTTTTCGTTGAATTATTGAAATTATTACGGCCGCCATGTAAAAGACGACATAGCTATGATCATATAGAAGGCTATGATTTTTTTAAAGCTAAGATCTCATTCTTATATGCGCCGTTTGCTCATAAAAGCGAGTTTTAACACAATTTGGTATTCAAGCAACAGTGCAAACGCAGTGTGCAATATTTGCACTTGTCAAATTGCGTACAAAAAAAGCAGTGCAAATATTGCACACTGCGATTTGCACTGTTTTGAATACCACTAATATGCGTCGTTGACGCAAATAAGAGATTTCGGTTACTCGAGAGTCAGTCACACGAACATGTTTCGGAATAATTCCCATTTGTTTGCATGATAAAGAAAGAGAAGCGCAGAACATTTAACAAACAAACGTCTTTCTTCTTCGCTCGTCTTTCTCTACTTACTTAAGGTGCTCTCACACAATATGGTATTCAAGCAAATGAAACCTGTCAAATTTCAGGTCCCGGTTTAATTTTCCTGTTCAAAATTTGGTTTGGAAAACCCAAATTTGCCATTTGTCTTTTTTGCACTTTTCCACCCAACACAATATATATTGTCGATTAATTCCTTTGTTTTTAAAATAATCAATTTAATTAAAAAGCAAACTATATTTACCTTTGCCGACTCCATTTCGCGCAATTTTTATTTTTAAACGAAAACAGCTGTTTTCGCGTGTGCACACATACGATTCAGTGTTGCCAGGTTTAGGGATATTTCCCATTTTGAGGGAATTTTTGGACCAAATATTGGCAAAAGGGAAAAGGGGATTTTCCTTGCTTTGTTGAATACGATAGAGGGATTTTTCAATAATCGATACAAAGCCCTAAGTGGATCATCCACATTCGAGCAATCTTCTGCGAGCGGCTCGGATCGATGCAATGCTCGATCGTATGTGCTAATGTTGGTTGATGAATTGGCTCGCTAACATGACCTATTACGATCGAGCATTGCATCGAGCCGAGCCGTCGCAGGAGCATGTTTGAATGTAGATGTGATAACGAACTTTTAGTACGTATTTATTGTTAATATGTATATTACTTATACTATTTTTTTCATTTTTTGGTAAAAAGGAAATTTTAAAAAAATTTAAAAGTTTTGGGGGGTGAAAAATTCCCACCGAAACAAATGGGCTAAAAAATTTTATGTTTTTTCCGGAATTAAACTTTCCCAAAAATTTTAGGTAGGTTAAAATTTGGGTGGCCAAATTATTTTTTAAAAATTGAACGATAGACCCTTAAGGCCTTTAAATCTCCCCAAACCAACTTCCTTAAAATTTAGTTTTTTTTTAAAAGGAACTATTTTTTAAATAAAATTTAAATTTTACAAGTACCAAGGGTTTTAATTTAAAGGAAATTTACCTGGATAACTTTTATTTCGGAAAATATGTTTTTTGGTTTAAAGGGGATTTTCGTAAATTTTTAAGGGCACTGGGGAAAAAAAGGGATTTTGTTTGGTTTTTGAAAGGGAAATTTGGAAACCAAAAGTACCTGGCCAACATATAAACGAAATTAAAATTAATTTGGAAATTTGGAATAAAGGAAATAAAAGCCAATTGGCCATATATGGTTGAATTCCAAGAGGCCTTCTTATCAAGGCAATTTTAAATTGGAATAAATGGAAATTTCTTTTAAAGGTTTTTGTGTCTAATTGGGCAGCCCAAGGCCTGTAAAAACAACCCGAAGAAATTAATTTTGAAAAAGAAAGAATGGCATTTTTAAGGAAAGAAAAAAAAATCAAAACTTTATCCAACCCAAAATTCTTTCGAGAACTACAAATTTTTTTTTCCCCTTTTTAATTCCCCGTACCGCGTTTTTAAAAAAATTGCGATTGGAAAAAATTGCCTAGTGAAAACCTCTAAAACCAATTCCCACTTTTTGCCAAGATTTTGGGAAAATAATTTTCCCTGAATTGTTAAAAAACCAAAAGGCCATTTAAATTCCCTTAAAAATTTGATTTTAAAAATTTCCCAAAAAACAAAAACTTTTGGTTTCCCAAAAATCCTTATAAAAATTTCAGTTGGGGGAATTTTTGCCCAAAGCCTCCAAACTTTTAAAGATTTTAAAGTTTCTATTTGGGGAAAAGATTCCCCTAAATGGCAAAGGGCCTTGTATATTTACAAATTCATATTCTATACATTTGGGTTTGAAAAAATTTTTCAAAAATTTGGTTGGGGGCTGAAATTCCCGAAATTAAATGGGCCCAAATTTTCTGTTGGTTGCCCTGGAAAACAAACCCTCAAAATTTTACGTCGGCCAAAATAAACCAAGAAACCATGGAAATTGCTTGGCCCTTAATTTTAAAACTCCCCAATTCCTTAAAAAAGGGCGGGGAAACGACTTTTCCTTTAAAAACAAATGGAATTTAAACTCCTTGGTTTTGGGGAATTGCGATATCAACCCAAACGGAAAATTGTTTTTGGAGGGGATTTTGGGCCTTAAAAAGGGCCAAATTATCCCGTAAAAATGGATTGGCATTTTCGGCTTTTGAACGAAGGAAAGGCAAAGGCCCAACTTTTGCCGGTTTGGGAGAACCGGGCCGTTCCCCAATTTTTTTCCAAAAAAGAAAAGGGAAAACTTTCGGCAACCCCGCCCCCTTTGGCCCAAAGGGAGGAAAATTCCGGGAATAAGGAAACCCCGGAATTTCCTTTTTAAGTTAAAGTTTAAAATTTTTGGTTCTCCAACCTTTTGTGGGACCAAAAAGGGAATCCCAAATGCCCGAATTTTTCAAAATGTTTTAAAAAATTGGTTCCTAAAAAGGGAAAAAATTGCGAAATTCCCCGTTTTGGAAGTAAAATTTTGGGGCGGAATCTCGGGTTTTTTTTGGGGCATTAAAACTGGCCAAAGAAGAACCGAAATACGGGTTGGGGCACTTTGGGTTGGGCACCTTTTATCTGGGGAAATCACTTTGGCCCATTATAAATTAAAAGAGATCAGCAGGTAGGCTAATTGATCACTTCTTTTTTGCTTGATCAATTTGCTATGATCTTCTCATTGAATAGAGCCGCTGGAGGCGTAGGTCTATCTTATGGGGCGCATTCGAATTTATGCATCAATCAGCTAACGAAAAACGGCAACGAAGCACAAAAGGAGAAGTATATTCCGAAATTATGTAGCGGGCGAGCATGTTGGTGGCTTAGCAATGTCCGAGCCTGGTTCGGGATCGGATGTCGTCTCGATGAAGCTACGTGCCGATCGTAAAGGCGACTACTATATTCTAAATGGTACGAAGTTTTGGATAACCAACGGTGCTGATGCTAATACGCTGATTGTTTATGCTAGAACTGGCAGTGGCGGAATTGCCGAGAAGCACGGTTATAACGGCTTTCATAGTTGAGACGGCCACAGAGGGATTTAGTGTCGCACAGAAACTGGATAAGCTTGGAATGCGTGGCAGTAGCACTTGCGAATTGGTCTTCCAGGATGTTAAGGTGCCGGCGAAGAATGTACTCGGACAAGAGAATAAAGGTGTATATGTTCTAATGTCCGGGCTCGACTATGAACGTTTTAGTGCTGGCTGCTGGTCCCGTGGGTCTTATGCAGGCAGCATGTGATGTTGCCTTCGAATATGCTCATCAGAGGAAACAAAAGAATCAATTGATTGCGGAATTTCAATTGGTCCAGGGAAAAAAGGGCTGACATGTATACGCTGTTAAGCGCTTCACGGGCGTATCTTTACAGCGTCGCACGGTCGTGTGATGCTGGCGCACGTAATCCGAAGGATTGCGCTGGCGTCATTTTATTATTGTGCCGAAAATGCAACGAATATTGCCCTTGATGCGATCCAAATACTAGGAGGTAATGGTTATATCAACGACTATCCAACCGGCGCATTATGAGGGGACGCTAAGCTTTATGAGATCGGTGCTGGAACATCCGAGATCCGTAGATGGCTAATCGGACGTCAGTTGAATCAGGAATACAAATGAGTAATATGCATAGCAATTTCACATTTTATCCAGATCGAATGAATCATTGTTGGCCTATATTGACAAAGGACTATTTTTTGTTGCATTTATTTTCTTTAAATTCTTGTTTTTTCTGTATTACATATAGCTGTTCTTATATACATACTTGTTTTATATGTAGTTATATATATAAGTATATATATTTTTTGTGTATATGTACCTTCTATCGTGAATCACGTAACGTTGCATTTATTGAATCAGAGATGGCATTTTTGCCAACATTTTTAAATAAAGTGATCCATCTGTGAAAAGAAATACATATGTTTGTTTTGGTTTTAATAATTGAAAAGCACCGTTTCATTTTACCTCGATATACTCGATAATTTAAACTTGGCCCAAGGTTTTCCAAGCAATCGCCGCCAACTTGATGCCTTTAGACAAGTTCATATTACCTCAAAAGACCCATTTCAGAATACAAAAAAACCCGTGCAGACATGTCACCAAAACACAAGAGAACCGGATGAATAGCAGTAGCAGAATACTTTATTAAAGGATTTCACTTCGATTGCTTAAAATACAATCGATTTTCGATTTAACTAAAAATTAGTTACAATTATTTTACTCTTAAAGTGTTATTAAAATTTTTATAATTACTGTTATCATTGTAATTATGTTCGTATTGATTATTTGGTTAAATTAAGAAAATGCATGAAGGGGTTAATGCTTTACTGAACGATCGAACGACTGGGCCTCCATGCACTCTCTTGAATAAAAAGTAAACAACAAATTTTTTCATAATTCCAAAAAATCATAAAATATATACTAAAGTATAATATTGTGTATCGAATAATGTACATACATTTTTCAATAATTCTTTTAAATCATTTTCATTTCAAAATTTGCATTTTCATTTTATGCCTTTGTCTTGTTTATTTGTTTGAATTTTTTTTGTTTACATGAGTTTATTTCCGGTTTTGTTTTATTTTATAATTTATTTATTCATTGGAAAAGAATAATAACAAGAAAAACAAAAAACTGTATTTTCGATTTTTTCTTTAAAACTTTGATCTAAAGTAGTCACACCAAATCATATTCTTGCACCCTTGCTCCTAAACCGGCACAATTCAAAAATATTTTTTTCAATTTTTTTTATGTTCGACTGCATTGTTCTGCAAGAAACCAAACACAAAGAAAATCAAGGTTTCGATTGACTAATGCAGTAGTCGATTAAAAATAATATAAATTTAGGGAAAAAAATGATTTTTGACAAGTTTTCAAAATAGATTGAATGATTGTTCGAGAAATGCGAAATTTTGAGTTGTGCCGATTTAGTAGGGTGCGATATGACTTTTGTTCTCCATACAAATTTTTTGCTGTAATTGATTTTAGCCCATTTAAAGCCCAAAATCGTAAAAAATTAAAAAAAAAAAAAAAAACGGGTAACCCGCCATTAGCTTTGCACCTTTTTAAGATGGAACAATTGAGGAAAGTGTGTGGTAATTAAATATATGTATGTATATAAAAAAAAGTTCTGAAATGTATATTTTTTTTACTGTACAAAAGACTATTTTATGATGGCACATTCATTTGCACCTGCGGATGGATGCAGCTGTAAATGGGTTAAAAGAGCAAATAAATTGTGGACGATTAAATGTTCTGAAAGATGACTTATATGACTGCAACTGCAAAAAAGTGTGAATGTTACCTGACAGCTGCTTGATGTGACATTTATTTTTTATTAATTTTTTTTTTTTTTTTGCTAAACGGAAATTCACATACATACACATATTTACTAAAATCTACTATACATGTATATACATATACATTCATTGGCAATATATTGGCAATTTTAGATTAAGTTTCGTTTCTTTCGATTCAAAAAAAATGTTTTTCTTTTCCGTTTTTAATAGTAAAATTTAGAAGGCGCATTGAGTTCAAAAATGAACATTAAATATATTAAATTCCCTTTTAAGTAGTAGTAGATCCTTAAAACGCGTTTCATTTTGCTTAGTATTTTTTTTATACTTATTTTTAATATTACTTTCTTCGTGTATGTACCTTCTATGTACATAGATTTAATATTTTGTAAAGTAAATCGAAAAGCACTTTTGGTGAGTTAGTCACAATAAAAGCACATGTGCACATTTACTATATATATTAATGCTCACATGCAAACATATTCATATATAAAGTCACATATATAAACAAATAAATACACATTTGATTAAAAATGTACGTCAATTGAAAGAGAGAGATACAATTGTGTATTTCTCTGCTTCATATTATTATTATAATTTTTTTTTTTTGATGGGAGAAACGAACTTTCCGAGTCTTATTCCATGCGAAAACTGTGCGATTCGGTTTTCTTCTCCGAGCGTGATTCAGTTGTTGTTGTAAATGTCTTTCGCTCCATAACTCGCTGTGTCATGGATGTCAACCTCTCGGAGCCTTGATCGATTAGACTTATTTTACCACCATCTGTGTTCAATGTCATCTGCGAGAAGCTTGATTCCATGCTGGGCTTTACATCAGTGGAGTTGTCATAATTACGGGTCTCGTATCTTGAAGTAACAAAAGATTAAAAAATGTTTATTTAAATTAATTCAATTGCAAGGATTGTGTGCTCTTTCTTCGCGTATGGTGAAAGCAGCTCACCTTGAAGTGTATCCTTCGTAATTTTGGCCTGGTTGGGTACTGCTTGTGGTTAATTGAACGACACCGCCTTGTCCAAATGTCTTATCGTGAAGGTCTTGAACACACTCCTCTAAATTTCGGTTATATGTTGACGATGAGTTCTGTTGTGATTTTTGTGATTGTGATTTTTGGGATTGTTGTTTTTGTGGTGGTTGAGCGACATTTGCGGTTGCCGACGTTGAAGTGGATTTTTTGGCCGAAGTTTCAAAAGATTTTTGATAATTATTAGTCGATGTCGAAATTAAAGGACTCGTCGTCTGATTTGGAAGACGAGTACCAGCACCTAAATCACCACTACCAGCACTATCGGTTGCAACACCAATATTTGAAATTAAAGAAGTAGAAGTTATTAAAGTAGAACCAGCACCAGTGGCAGAACTACCAGGATATGGTCGTGGCACTGAGTTAGCAGTTAGTTTTGGATTAGGTCTAAATGTACTCATGTTAGAGGCACCGCTCGTTGCACCCGCACCCTGTATGCTTGAAATCTTTGTTAAAAGCGGCGGCGGCGGGGGTGGCGGATATGCCACACCGTTGTCAACAGTTGGAGAATAATTCATTGGTGGAGGTGGCGGCGGCGGTGACACCGCGCTCGGATGATGGAAATGTTGTGGCTGTGAAGTATAATAATAATTTGGCTTGTTCTGAT